>AYLM01000539.1:0-97544 GCA_001625345.1 Cairneyella variabilis | reverse complement strand
CCTGACGCCTTGCCCACCCAAGTACCCCCATACCCCGCTCCTCCGTTACCCAACCCTTCCTTCGCCCATGCAATAATATCCTTCCCACCAACCGTATTCAAATGTCCCTCCGGCCCATCCCAAAACATCACTCCTCCAAGATTTCCAACCCCCATACCTGCCACCTCGCTACTGACTTTCAACATCCCCTGCGGCGTCCCAATATTCTCATACGCTCTAGCACCAGCTAAACTCCACGCCGGGACCCCAATGTACAACCTCGGTTTCGTGCTCAAACTACTCGCTTCTAAAGCGGTGCTCCATTTCTTGATGCTGGCTTGGAAACCCGTAGAGCCGATTTCGCACGGCTGGTTATTGTAGAACTGGACGTAGACGAAGTCGCAGAGGAGGAGCATGCCCATAGGGTCGCTGGCGTCGGGAAATGGGCATTGGGGTGCTGAGGAGAGGAAGTATTGTTTTTGGGATTGGGCGGAGAAGTGCTGGCGCATGGTTTGGGCGAAGTTGGTGAGGTAGGCGGGGATGTTGTCTTCGTTGTCTATGGTAGGTTTGGTCAGTAGGTAAACGAGAAGCGAGGGGAAAGGGGTTGGCATACCGACATCAAAACCATCCACAGCCACCATCCCAAAGGGTCTAAGTTCAACATCGATATTTCCAGGCGGCCCAAACAACTTCCACATATTATCCGCAAATGTGCTCGCTTGCTGCGCGCTCTGAAAATCAATCTGACTAGTAGCTCCACCAATACTGAGCAGAACCTTCTTCCCATACTGTTGTTGACAGCTCTGTATATAGTCTGCTAGTTCCGGACATGAGAGAAGACCCGAAGCTTGGGCGGACATGGCGGCAGTTTGACCTGATCCACAGGCAGCACCGAAATTCACGGTTGGGTATTGGCTGTTGTAGGAGGAGGTTGAGACGACGAAGGCAAGGATCACGATGTCGATGTTGGGGTCTTGGCATTGCTCGAAGAGTGTTTCTTCGCCCGTTGCGGCTGTTTGGCCGTAGTAGACTGCTACGTTGTTTGTTGATAGGGCGTTGAACCTGTATCCATTGCTGGAGCCTGACGTTGCGGTACCAGAGCCTGCGGAGGGTTGCGCTGATTCTGGTGTTGGGGCTTCTTGGGTAAAGATACCTCCTTGGTTAGTATTAGTACCCGCAGTTGTCGTTGTGGGCACTGGTGCTTCTGCTCCAGGTTCCGGGAATACGAGATGGGTGGGCACGACCGAAGGAGAAGAGGTACTGACACCCATATAGGGACTAGCAGGTGAAAGGACATTCGTCGTAGTGCTAGGAGGAGCAGCCGCGGATGCTGTCCAGTTCGACGTGCCGTTCTGATAGGGAGCCGTTGCGGTGCTGGAAGCATCCGCATTTTGCGTACTGCTCAAAAGCGGCCCAGAGCTCGTGGCTGTTACTGTGGTCGTCCGGGTTGTGATGTTTGTTATGCGGATGATTGTAGTTGAAACTTCGGCGTTGGAGCTGCATTGGAATATCGTTGTAGGCACAGGCGCATGACAAGAGGCTGCATCATCTGGTGAGCTGGGAGAGATTGCTGGTACCACAGTCACTGTCGAACTTGTCTCGGATTGAAATCCATCTTCTAGTAACATCTCATCAATCAGAGCTACCATCTGTAGCTCTATCAATTTGACTTGTTCCAAAATCTCCTTCAATTGGCCCTTTGGCACTGTGATTGTTGATGATGTTCGTGGTTTAATCTGCACCAGTTCCAAGAAGTCAGTTGTGTCACGGGAGCATACATACGGTTTGAGGAAACCCAGATCTGGTAACGGAATTGCCACCGAGGCATCATCTTGTCGTATTTCTAGATCTTGTGTATTTCGAAGGGTGGCGAGAGCGTATACTGTCTTTGGGAGGGAAAGAAGAGTCGAGAAGTTGATAGCAGAAACGATGGTTCGTGTCCACTTAGAGTGCATTGCTAATGCTGGATATGGAAGGAGTATTTGATGATTTAAATGTATCTTCAATGATAGATGAAAATGAATGTCCCAAAGGAGAGAGATCTGGAGGTTTTGAATGATAAGAAAGTCAATAATGGCAGCCATGGTGACACATTCCACGCAGGCGGAGGGATCTGTGAATGGCAACGAGTGCCTATCGTGCTCGTGATAAGAGTGTGGAATGCAAGATTGAGGGGTCACTGAACAGCAGATCCCCGGGATAGATCACGCATGAGTTGAATATCGTCTTTGGTTTCTAGATTCATTGTTCCGTGCCGTGAGGTACTCAGGTAGATGAGATGCTCATATAACACGAGAGATGCAGCAAAAGATAGGCACGGTGGAATACAAGGCGAATATAAGCGAGTCCCTACTACATAACTACCAAGCTGCAGCCTTATGACCAAATCGCACTAACTTTCAAATAACAATAAGAGGCATAAATTATCAACCTTTGGAAGCCAATGGCTACCGTGAAATCCCGCCCGAAAGTGAGATTGTAAGCGGCAGAATGACGTCGGTGAATCATTCGTGGCCTTCATCGAAACGCAACAAATGAGGCAGAATAGGCAGAACAATTCGAGATGGTGAGCAACTCACTGCATCTACCAGAACGCAACAAACTGGCAGAATCAATTCAAGGATGTATCGAGTTTCTCATCATATCTCGTGCGGTACGATGATTTGGCAGATTCTAAAATGAGAGAAGGCTGACGCTGGCAAATATGAAGCCGCCCAGACCAGATGCCTTCAGTAGAATATCACCCTTTACCGTCTCTTCCAACGTGGACACAACGACAGGAGAAAAGTGAAAGTTATTTCAGGTCTCATGATGAGACGAATTTATGTAATGATGCCAGCGCCTCAGGTCACTCTTGCATACAGATTGGCGTGGAGTGACATGCCATCCCATCCACCAGATCTTGTCTCAAGCCACAATGCAGGAACGAAACGCTCACTCGACGACCGAGAATTGTGGGGTTTGCAACACTTGTTGCGATCAGAAGGGTATTCGAAGTTCCAACAGAGGGAAGATGCAAACAGAGAATCAGTGTGTAGTAGAAGCAAGAAGAGGGGATTGAGTAAGAGAAAGAAGGCAGTATGTTGTGGCAGCACTTGAGGCTGAGCATTAACAGTCTCTAGATTAGGTAACGTAGTCGGTCTATATACAACAAGTCCACCACCACCGCCCATCTCTTCGTATTGCACTTTCCGGCCTCGACTCGATTCTATTTCAAATCACCCTTTATTGCTCAACATCCTCCTAGCAATTTGAAATCTATCAAGTCTCGCCAGCAAAGCCGAAGCAAGCACATGCTCAATTCAATCCAGCCGTCAAATGTACTGTGTGGGTGAATGCAACTGTGCCCCGTCAATATGAACAGATGCTCCTTCCCTCTCCATTCGATGCCAGCTGACTCGAAGGTTGTATATGTTTGTGCGCGTACGTTGTGAACAAAAGAAATTGTGTGCGAAACCATAAAGCATGATTGATGCAAACGCCCCTGGTATTTGTGGTATAGTTACAAGTGCTGCCTCCATGTGGCCGCTCTGCTTTGGTTCGTAGCAGCAGATGGACCTTCAAAATTCGACTTTTGGCGCAAGGTGACGAGGAGATTAGAAGTTTTGCGAGATGCCAGCACTCTGCTGTGGGAAGTGTGAGGGATTCTCGATTCGTGTGTTCCTTCGTGCTTGGACGTCGCGGATGACGGGCTGGCCTCCCATCTCAGCTCGTCCGGGAGGGCTACCATAGGCTGTGTCTGGGCCATATGGGTTACCACTAGCATCGTACTGCTGGTTGTAATATTGACCACCGTACGCACCACCGGCTACTTCTCCGGAACCATCAGATCTGTTCGCCGCGCTGTATGAAGAAGAGGCGTTTGAAGGTCCACGATTGATGTCTCCAGTCCGGTTTGCTGACGCGGCCGGTCCCATAGCGCCTAGTGCCTCTGCTTCACCCGATAAGGGTCGACTGTTACTATCAACTAATGGATTGTCAGATCGAGTGTCGGAAACTGGGCCATGCGTAGGTGAAGTTCCTTCAGAATATGCCATGCCGATACCTCCAGCTGATTGTTGACCACCAGAGACAGTTGTCGAGGCTTTCCGACCAGATGACGCCACCGCTGTAGTTCCCCATCCACGATATCCCGACGAACCATCCTCCCTCATCTCAAACGGGCCATCACCAGCCGGACCGACTGCTGGCAGAGTTGGGTCATTGTTTGGATTGTATCCATATTCCTCAACTTCCTTCCTCCGTAATTCTTCGGCGTCCTTGCGAGCCTTTCGTTTCCGCCAAAACCAGAGAGCTGCGAGGACGAGTAGGGCTACCGCGACGATGGGAACGACAACGGCCACGGCAATAGTTCCTCCTGTACCGAGACCACTACTGGTGCTCTTGTTTCCATTCTGAAGGCCAGCTGTTGCTGCACCCGACGACGAAGATGACGTTGCCGAGGTTGTGGTCGATCCGGTATCAGTCGGAGTGGCTGTTTGTGTAACGACAAATGTCGTGGTCAGGCCATTTGCGTTCGTTGATGTCTGGACGACGGTAGTTTGGCTAGGAGAGGCCGACGTCGTCGGTGTCTCTGACGTCGATAATGTGGAGGATGGAGTTGTGCTGGTACTTGTATGACTCGTTGATGAAGGTGTAGTGCTTGATTCTGAGGAGGTTGATGCCGGAAGAGAAGAGGATGAGGAAAAAGAACTACTACTGGTGGTGACTGTGGAGGAGGGACTAGAATTAGCAATTGAACTCGAACTCGACGATGGAGGATCTGAGGAGCTCGTAGGCGTGGATGACGGCGCCTGAGTAGACGTCGTCGGGACACCGGTATTCGTACTTGTAGAATTAGACATCGTGAACTGCCTGAACACGATATTCTCCGGCCGCCTGTTCAATGCCATATCAGTGAGGAGAACCGCCAGAGTGTGGAGCGGAGCCATGGCTCGCGCGCTGCACAGGTTGGTATTATGATGAAAGCATACCTCAAGCCCGGATCAAGTACGTGGACAGCAGCGACTCAGTTTGTTGCACGCAGAAGCGTTGTTGACGTTTCGCGTTGGGAGGAAAGAGCGTCGGACGTGCTCCTGGGCGGCTTGCTTGCTTCGCCTTCTTTGGATGGTGACTGAGTGCTGCGACCTCAGTGGCTGCCAATGACGATCGTTCTGTTGTCGGAGAATTGAAAAAAGTCGAGAGGTGAATTAAAAGAGACCGCGACGACAACAACCGAATGCGTCCTCTGCTGGCAATATCGAGAATTGTCAAAAGGTGACGGAATTGTGGTGTGGAGGGAGAAGATGTCGAAAGGAACAGGAGTTTGACGGGATACGAGCAGCGGGTCCCAAAGAGGATGGAGGCAGTGAGGGCGGCGTGATGGATTTGGCGAGCCGGCTGTGTTCCAAATGAGGTGTGAGGTGAGACCAATTTCTCCTCTTTTTCTCGCCCAGGCCTTCGCGGTACCAGTTGTACGCAGCGTAACGAAATTAGATTTGGCCGGAGTCCGTATGCGCGGCACTGGCGTTCGAGCGTCTTCTCTGTTCGCGGTTTGAGATAGACCCGTGATTGTTGCTTTTCGCAATTGCAATTGCAGAGAGCGCGAGAGGCGAGGTGAAGTCTTGGTGTTGTGGAATAATTCAGGAGAGGCGTTCAGTCCCTTGATAATATTCAAGCCATGAGCAGACAAGGCCAAGGAAGCTCGTAAGACTTGTGCGGTCGGTGAGGCGCTAAAATGAAATACGGGCCTGACGGATACACTACCCTCACTAACTGGGAAACCAAGATCAGAATCATC
The DNA here is from genome assembly GCA_001625345.1 of Cairneyella variabilis. Taxonomy (NCBI): domain Eukaryota; kingdom Fungi; phylum Ascomycota; class Leotiomycetes; order Helotiales; genus Cairneyella; species Cairneyella variabilis. The sequence goes on along the minus strand of AYLM01000539.1, from coordinate 91,786 downwards.
AGAATCATCAGAATCTTGATGGGAATTATCCCCTCTTTTGTATGGTCCGCGTGAAGTATCGCTGCGCTTGAGCATCTGCTAAGCCTGCAACAGAAGGCTCTGAAGGCGCTTTTATCTAATATTGACGAATAGCAAATGCGTCTATTTTAGACTGCCTACATACTTTGGTCGCCGGCGTAAATACTGTATGTCCGCCAAGCCTTCTAGATATTTCTCTGCGAACAGGAAAATTTGGCCAATAAGATCCACGTTTTCGTAAGGAATATACTCTATTAGGTTAAGTAGATTATCTGTGGATTTGGAACTATTACGCATACCACGAAGTACGAGCGATCTACTATCTGCCCGTCATCGACAGTTTGAGTTAGTTTTGCCTCTTCAGGGTCCTCACCACGCTATCATTTGCTGGACAGAAGAAAGATGGGGCTACACATTTTGGTGCGCCGATATGCTGCAGTCAGAGGCTCTTCGACCACTAATCGTGAGGGACGTTCACTGTTATTGGCCTGAAGACGCCTTAAAAGGCGAACAATCGGGGCAGTGCTGCAGTGGTGCAGCTTTATTCAGCACGCTCTAAAGCCCGCAACGTTACTTGCCCGCTCCTCTGTGGTTTTGCGCCTCAACGAAACATCGGTATCATAGAGACAACGGTGAGATCAGATCTGGTACCGGTACTTACTCATCCTCGAAGCCTCGTATAACGTCAGCCCAGTTTGATGTTCATCCGCGGTCAGACCGACTGTGATCCTCATCGAGGAATTTCTAAACTTCGTCATCCCGTATAAATACGAGTACCATTGTGAACCTATCACAGCTGCCCAGAATTTCAGAGTTCCGAACTGAAGCCGGGCGTGAAATACAGAAAAGCCGTGGTATCGGTACTTCATACATAGCCGCGAAATAGTTCCCTCTTTCAGCTCAAGTGACAGAGACGAGGCCGCCTTCTATGCGGCAATAGGAGCCACTTCAACCCCATGCCATGATTTCCACGGTCTCATTCTCTTTCCCTCAGCTTCTTCTCGTCACCGTGTTCACTTTCTCAGATCTGAAGATCCAGGCCTGACACGGTACGGTACATGTGACGATCTCCTGCCGATTCCCGCCCCCTTACAGGAGATACGTCCTGATTCTGCACTCCTGAAAATCCGTACCCCTCACTTCAACAAAACACCCTACAGGTTTTATCAACCCGCGACTTGGCCTTCCTGCATACACAATCTGCATGTTCGGGGCACAACACTTCAACATTCGCATCTGTATCCAAATTCAATTCGAGTCCCGACAACACATCAGAGTTCCTTGGCAACCAAATCCGGAGAACGGCTAGCCAGCCTCGCACTGGCTGATATCCAGTTTTCAGGAACAGAACCAAACTATCCTCATGATCTAGACTGTCCTCTCCTGTTGGCCCAATCCTTCCTTCAGCGGCCACCGTTCTCCCAATCACCAAACTCGCGATCGAGACTCCTCACTGCCATAACTCAATAGAGCACCCCGCCAGTAATCAATTCCAAGCCCCTCGACTCTCCTTCATCACCAAGTCCTGTAGACCCTGAATGTCGGAGATTACCTGCCTATCAATTCCAACTACTATCTGCGGGATGGGGATACTCGTCGACATTTTCATCGGTCAATCAATCGCCATCGATCAAAAGAAAGTTTCCTTGTTTTCGGGCCCTGCCTCGATTAGGTAGGTTCGCGAGTTCTTGCAGTCGTGACACTTGACAGCTCGTTTTCTTTTTGCATACATTTAAGAGGCTGGTATGTGTGCACAGAATGATGTAACCTTAGTTGAGCTTTTATGACAGATTCATATCTGCCTCGGGGGTAATTTGATTTTTTATCTCGGTTCATGCCATGATTCAATGCGGCTGCGTGTGTTTTGACGTCAGATCAGAGATCTGGGATGTTTTAGTGGTCTGCCTTGCTTGGATGAACAACGCCCAGGTTCCGAAGCAGGACAATGCACGTGACATCGATGTATCTGACCGCGGCCTCGTTGTTCCATATGAGGAGGAGATACCTGGATGCCAAAGAGACGGCTCGATATCTCAAGCTCAATAGGAGATGTGTCGAGGTGTTTTGCAGGTCCTCCGACAAGGCGCCCCCAAAGTGGGAAGTCACCTCGGCCTCGCATACTCGATTCTAGAGAATCGAAATGAAAATCTGTTTTACTTGAATACCTTCAACGTATTATCTAGCTTTATCAATTTCTTCTCGTATCCAGTTTAACCGAGCTTTCATCTGAACTACGTACGGCAACGTACTGGCCTCCTTTAAAACCAAGAACCATGTCGATGCATCTCAATGAAAAGAAGCGAGCTGATGTTATAACTTCATTACTACTGCCTAACAAGTTGAATCCATTAACATCTTCTTCACCATCTTTATCCTTTTCTCCGGCTTGCTCATGTAACACTCATCTTCTTCAACGCCTCTACCACTTTCTCATGCTGGTTCAAGTACGGTGAATGCCCCGCAGTACAAGTCTCACTGCCAAAGCCCATCCCAGTGCCTTTCACCATCATTTCCTGAGCCTCTAACGGCAACGCCCGATCATTCGTGCAGTACAAGTACGTGCACGGGTAGTGTTGATACGCTGCATAGGTGATCGGCGTCAAGTTTGGAACTGCTGGATCTGGCTTCATCTCAGCGATCCATTTGTCTTGCTCTTCCTTGCTGAGGTCGTTGTAGGTTTGATGGCCGGGATTGCCCATTTTCCAGAGGCCATTGGGCTGGAAAACATTTAGCTTAGTTGAGCTGAGCTGAACGGATAAGAGAGGTTGTGGGGTCGAGTACCTGCACCAGAATAAAAGGCGGAAGCTCTCTATCAAATGCTGTGGCCAACGAAGTTCTAACAGAAAGAATAAATGCTGCCATATACAAGTATTTTCGTCACGCCTCCGGGAAGCCCTTTAGCTTCTCGGGCTTCTCCCCCAAAGTCTTCATGCAGAGCTTGCGTTCCGACAATGCCGTCATAGGAGTGCAAGACGACGATGACTTCCTTTCCCTGCTCTAGCAAATGCTTCAAGGTGTCTTGGACAACTTTGACAAATTTGACATCGTCGTCTAAGGAGATGACAGGCCCGGGTGGTGCAGGCTTTGTGTCGAATGTTGGGAGGAGAGGACACAAGGTTGAGCAGCCTTGGGACTTGAGGAGAGAGCGGATGGGTTTGTAGTGATTGGGCTTGTGGAAGCTGCCGTGGACGAAGGGTATTGTTAGTTTCTCCATGATTTGATCTTGGACTTTTCACAGCTTGTCAATGACAGAGGTTCGATACCATTGTCTTGGTCCAAAGCTATTGAGGAAAGTCATTTATGTCCTCTTTATCAATTTTCACTCTGAGACTGTAGATATATTTAGCGATTTCGAAGGTTTGCAGTACCCCTCAATTGATTGCCTTTCCTTGGACGTGTATATTCTTTATTTTTTTCGACACTTTATCGGATGGTGCCAACACATGGTTGAATGCCTGAAGAATCGAGGCGATAAGGCTCCGGTCTAACACTCGCTGTTGGCTCCTAGAGAAAGCTTTCCAGTACTCGATTAGGAACCTTGCATGCTCTTTTTCGACGCATTGCGTTGACAGTTTCGCCAGTGCTTGCGTCTTCAATAATTTTGCTGGACAGTCAGAACGGTGGTGTTGTACTTGACCTAGTGCGTTTTGAGCAAGGTTTACTCAATAACTCGCTTCACCTCAAACTCACAACGTTGAAGACAATTGCATTTAAGACACAGCAATCTCAACCACCTTGCAAGAGCTAAATAGCCTCATGACACTTCCACCCCTATCTAGCCACCGACACTCTGTTCTTTCCAACTCTCTATTCGCAGATAAGTTTAGCATACATCCTAGTCTAGCTAACTCCCACACTCCCACCACAACTATCATCTCAAGCAAAGAACTCCAACCAACTTTTTGTTGCATATCGCAAAAATATGCAAGATACTGTCATTGTGATGCTGCTTTGGTACTAAACGACAAGTAGTATCGAACCGGTGCAAGATGACAGCGGGATCAATGTCATCCATTGAGTGCTCGAGTTCTGTCGCAAGTCGCAATTCTCTTCATTTTCATCCAATTTTCTCTAGCTTTGACACTTTTCTTTCTTCATTCTTATTGAGGGGTGGTGCTGAATTTGACAGCGGGTTCGATGTCGTTACATAGTACGGAGCATCCGCTTTTGTTGCATATCACAAGTAAAATCAGTGATAATTACACTATGATGTTGCTCTGATACTAAGTGACAAGTAGCTGAGGATTTGGCAGCGGGTCGGTGTCATAGTATGGAGAGCTCGAGTTTGTTGCATGTCGCAGTTTTCGCCGCTCCATCATATAGTACGGAATGACGTCCCACAGAAAATAGCTTTCTTTGAAAGCAAAATGGTTTTGCTCTCAAACCACCTAGTCCTCAAAACCACCTATTTCTATGAGATATTTTGCGCAATCTTGCTCTTACAATATTTGGGGTTGAGATAGTAGCTCCTATAGTCATGCGTAACGCTGTAAAAAATTTTTTATTAAAATATCCATAAACTCTTTGACATCGTTGCCATATACTTCACCTATCTTCTTGCTCGAAGCGCTTCCCCCTCCTCAACTTCACATACCCGAGGCACGCGAGCACCACGAAAGGCCTGGAGCAGATAAGTGGAGTCGAGGAACGAGGACACTGTTTCCAAGCAGGCAGTGGTAGAGGACCGGTGAGATGAAACTCAGGCGCGGAGACGGGTAATGCATGGGAAATGTGGAGTGAAGTAATGAGATTACAAGGAGTCTGAAAACCTACGGCAACTTAGAAACCTAGAGGCAGGATCTAGTAATATCAGAATGAACTAGATCTTCTTGTCCACGTTCAAGTCACGTCTTCACATTTATTCGGCACAAGATTTTTCAAAGAAGCACCATCCATTTCCAGACGTCCTATACAACAAGCCCCGGAAACACTTCTCTGCCATCCAATCCTCCCTAGCAGCTATCCATCCATCCACCAACTTCTTTTGCATTTCTTGATTTTATGTGTAAAAGCAGGCATCTATATGCAAGTCCGTCCCCTCATAATCAACCCTCACCCATCTCATCCCTAGCAATCATCCCTCGAATAAAAGCGCAGCCAAGCAACCCAGCAAGCCCATCTACACCATTCACCATCCATCTATTACAAGAAAAGACATTAAGACCAGCGCCAAAATTTCGGGGCCCTGGGAGATTGCGTAACGTAACCAAAGCCCACAGGGTCATAAGAGCCTGATTGCGCGTGTGACAGTGGTGTCGTGTGTGTGTGTGGGGGGTAGTGTACTAGAGGTCGGTATGTGTAGTCGGTGGTGTATGGCGAAATTGAAAATCGAATCAAGAGAAAGATGCACGCTCAAATACTTCGACGGTGGTGGCAATGCCCACCAAGAAACTAACAGACATTAATGTGTTGGTCATGATCTAGCTGCCAGCTCTCATGCCCCATTGAGGCTTCAGCTGTGTAGCCAAGTCGTCTTTGGTGAAGACCACGTCCTTCTGGATTCGGCTGACGCGGTACGCTCCCTTGCGGATAGCATCCTGCTGAACAGCTGAGATGCCGCTTCGGTTGCTGCGAATACTGCCAGCATCGCTCATAGTGTCAGGGTCTCTGAATTTTCTCGGCGGTGCGAAATCGAGAGATGTGAACGTTCCAGACTTTCTGAGCATGTGCCTGAAGAGGAGTTAGCACAGCATCTTTATTCTCAAGTGATGTATACTTACGGGCTTGGCATTGGCGCAAGTTCGTCGAAAGCACTGACCACTGGAGCGAAAGATGGAACAGCAGGTGAGTATGGGCGTCTCTCTCCCAATGGACTTTCTGATCGACCTTGCACTCGGTCTCGATAAGTTGGTGGTGGTGCGAATTCAATGGAGCCCATGAGAGCAAACGAGTCATCCCGAAGCTTCGAGGGAGTTGGCAAGGTGTTGAGAGCGGCCGGAGGAGGAAGTGGGCGTTTAGGGCCAGGTCTTCGTCCACCACCAGAAGCGGTAGAGAAGGCTTTGGGACCTTGAGGGTATGGCCCAGGAGGGTACATCTGGGGGCCACGCATTCCACCTGCGCTCATCGCTCCCATAGATCCTTGACGACCACGATTCATCTGTCCTTGAAATTTTCGTGGAGGTGGTGTCATAGCACGACGAGTGATAGGTTGTTGGGAGCCCATGATGAACTGATTGGAATCTGGATCAAAGTATGCCATATCACCGAGGTAGTTCTCATCATAATCTTCATAATACTGGCCTTGAGGAGCCGGCTTGGATTCATCGAAGTACTCCTTATAGAATGATCGAATTCTGTTGGCTCTGACCTCAGGATCATCACTCTCGATCGCGGCATCTGGAGGCAGTGGGCGGAAACCCATGGACAACCGCTTGGGGTCGAATCCAGGAGCACCGAGACCAGCTTGAGCAAATTCCTCGGGAGGCACGTCCATCGAATAGCGCTGGCCGCGTACACGTTCTGCCTCACGACCGGGCGATGGAGGCGTAACTTTGAACCCGTCACCATAATCCTCATTCACAGGGTTTGCGCTGGCAGAGTCTTTGCGGGGTGGTCGAGGGTTGCTTGGCAATGCACTTGGAGGTGGCTTGCGCTTTGGTGCCTGAGCTGGGGTGGGTGGAGACTCAGCTCTAATGAAAGCTCCAAGATAATTGTTGCTATTTCTAATGGCTGCAGTCTCATCCCTCTGGGCAACTGGCTGAGAAGCCTCGTTGCTCGCTGGCCGAGGCGAGGGTATGGAAGATTGTCCTGGCCGGGGATTGTTGGGCAATCCCTTCCGCTGGATCTCTGCAGGTGGCGGCGGCGGTGGTAATGGGGCCGTGAGATCTGGAAGATGAGTCTCTCCCAAATCTGGTAAGGTTGGTTGCGGTTGCGGAGGCTCTGGGAGGTGAGCTTGGGGCGGTGGTGTCGGCTCGTTTGGATAAGGAGTTTGTTCCATGGGATATGGAGGTGGAATCGACTCAACAGGGCTGATTGTCATACCGCTCTGAGCAAGCGAGTTTTGACGTGGGGGATGTCCTCCATAGCTCTGGGGAGGGCTGCTCCGTGGCATCCCTCCAGCGTGAGAAAGAAGATCAGCAGTTCCTAGATCTTGCATTCTGGATGGAGCATGACTGGAACCAGTGTAGATGGAGGAGCCCTGCTTTTTCGTCGACCGAATGGATGCACCATCACCCGGATAGTATTCCGTGACGGGTCTGTAACGATCCTCATTCGGCAGAGTTCGAGAGAGGGAGTGAAGTGACTCTCGAGAGTTCTGGAGCTCAGGTGGCAAGAGATATGGACTATCCATATTCAGATCCATAGACACTTGGCGTCTGCTCATGCCTCCCATTCCTCCAGACTTCTCGCCGTAATCGGCCATGTTCGGCATCGCAGGTGATTTTCTCCCTCTGCCAGGTTGAGGCACATCGCCCAATCCAAAGTCCATCGACGCATGTCGGTCATTGGCATCCTCCTCTCTCTGTTTGCGAACATGTCTGCGCTGAAGAATTATGAACAAGATGGCGGCACCAAGCACAGGGATACTAGAGACTCATATCAGTCTCATAGCTTCAACACGATCGATCCAGGGAACTTACACAACACCAAGAATAATAGGCAAAGTAAAGGTAGATTCGCTAACAGGCTTCTCACAAGCGGCGTCACCGCAATCGGTTGAGGTCGCGGCGGTGGAAGATGTTGTGCTGTCCGCGCGCATCTCGATCACACGATCTGGGACCGGGATCGTGATCACTGATTCCATTCTACCCATCAGCTGGGGAACCCGCGGGCCCAGCCTAACAATATTTGCTGCATGTTGAGGCTCCATAATGAAATGATGCTGCGAGGCAATCAAGCCCGCTGCCAAGAGATGTTGAAGGTGTCCAGGCGGCGGATGTGGAAAGTCAAAATGTAGTTCGTCGAGAGTTTGAGGTCGCGACTCAGATGGCAAGGCGTGCGTGATAAAAGCAATTACTTTTCGTAGGACCGTATTGTTTGAATGGCTGTTTCGTGAAATCTACTCTGCAATACGCATGTATCTCGATGAAACGACTCCAGACCGCTGAAGGAAGGCAAGCAAAGCGACAAAGATCGAGGTACTCGAAGGAGCGACTATGGTGAGGACATGAATTAAGGAGCGAACTGGTCGTGACCCAAAGGAATGGCTGGCCCGCTGGCAGGCGCACTCGTTCTCGAAATTGTCGTGATGTTGAGAAGACGAAGCTGGAGAGCAGAGGAGAGAAGGGAAAGAGAACGGCGGTGCAGCAGAGGATTGGATTGGGTGTATGGGAGGGCGTGGTCCAATTTTGGGTGCTGCTAGCAGGGATTGGAGGCTGCAATATTCGCTCGGCTGCTCTTTCAGGGGACGAAACGAGTGAGGATGGGATGGACCGGCATACGAATCCCCACGCGAGATGAGATGGGAAGGTCGAAGCTGGGGTACAAGACTTGTCTTTTCTTTTGAGTTTCAAATGCAGTCTCCTGGCTTCTTCAACGGTTTATTCTGTGCATATAAACGTTGCTTGAGTTGCAACAGCTATCACGGTATTATTGTGTACTAAGTACTACGTACAGCAATGTCTAATCTTAGCAGTGAACCCTTGAGGAAGAACGTAGAGCTAGGTTTGTTTAGGCCTAGTCAGGAACCGCTCAGGGGTACGCAGCCTTCATCTCAGGTTGGTGGTCGGTGCGTTGACACTCAATTCGTCTGAATTTCCTCAAATGACATTTGGAAGGACCTGCGACTGGAGGAAGTCTGGAGATCCTGAGCTTCGGGAATCTTGGAGTCACCGTTTCAACATTTTATGCATATTTTATCCTGGCAGCAAGAGCCAAATGCTCTTGTTGTGATACATATGCGGCGGTCACGCTTCAAGTCTCTCCTTGCGTCCAGTCTCCAAGAACAATAGACACAACATCCGCCACGTGAGCACAATTTCTGAACCGTTGGTGGGCTCTTGATTGGCGGGGCCCAGGAGATTGAGATTGGCGCTGAGTTGTGCTCATCGCCAACCAATTCCTGCCGGCGCCGTGATAAATTGAGGGCCAATGCCGTGCACGGGGAAACACCAAATGTGTTTATCGCCCGATATTGCTGCTATATTTGCAACTGATATTATCCAACATTCCAACATTCGTCACCCGCATGGCCCCACCGAATCGACGACGACTTTTGCAGAGGCGGGCCGTGGAAGGTGGAGCAGATCAAGATTGTACAGTGTGGTGCTCAGAGTGGGTTGCGAAATTGGCTTTGATTTGTCGGTCTTAGTCGTTGTCTCACATTTCAGGCACAAATCTGAACTTCACGAGGCATCAATTTATTCACTTTTATGAACAGCACCACAACTCTCCTTGCCAAATCGTGACTTCACCTTCGCCCAGATTTCCTGGACAGGGCTGACGTGAGCAGGGATTGAAGATATTGACCATGTGATATCATCAACATGGCAGATTTCGAACTCTCTGCCAGCTTCATCCCCGCCCTCCACAGACCAGCCTCATTGCTCCCTATTGCGAAGCACAGGCAAAATCTCCTCTACTTGATCGAGTCATATCCCGTGACTATCGTCGTTGGTCAGACCGGATCGGGAAAGACGACTCAGATACCGCAGTATCTAGAGCAAGCGGGATGGTGCTCAGATGGCAAACTCATCGCTGTCACTCAGGTGAAGTTTATCCATGTCGTTCATGGACCTCACTAACACATCGTAGCCTCGACGAGTTGCAGCTACAACAGTTGCAATCCGAGTAGCTGAAGAAGTAGGCTGCGAAGTCGGCAAAGAAGTAGGATACTCAATCCGCTTCGAAGATGTCACTTCGGCTGCAACCAAAATCAAATTCTTGACAGATGGCTTGCTTCTACGAGAAGCCCTTGTCGATCCGCTTTTGTCACGCTACTCTGTCATCATGGTAGATGAAGCCCATGAGAGGTCACTGAGTACCGACATACTTCTCGGCGTTCTTAAGAAAATCTTGAAGCGAAGGCCCAAGGATCTACGAATCATCATCAGTAGTGCAACTCTACAAGCCGAGGATTTTCTAAAATTCTTTATGGGCAATGAGGACGAGCAGCTAAAGCCAGCAAACCAAGGAGCTATGTCTTTAGACGATCTTATTGCTCAAGGTAGCTCGGGATCTCTGGACACTAATCTAGGTGGCAGCGTGGGCTGTATCATCAGCCTGGAAGGAAGAATGTACCCAGTTGACGTACTTTACCTGGAATACCCAGCTGAAGACTACGTCGAGAAGGCCGTTCAAACGGTCTTCGACATTCATACCAAGGAGCCTGATGGAGATATTCTGGTATTTCTTACTGGAAGAGAAGAGATTGATTCAGCGGTCCAAGCCATCTCCGAGCGTGCTGCAAACCTCCATCCTAGAGCACAAGCTCTGATGCCTCTTCCGCTCTACGCCGGTCTTTCAACTGAACAGCAGATGTATGTCTTCGAAGAAGCACCTGAGAATACCCGAAAGGTTATCTTCTCAACCAACATTGCCGAAGCATCCGTCACTATAGATGGCATAGTCTACGTTGTTGACACAGGTTTCGTGAAATTACGAGCTTACAACCCTTTGACCGGAATCGAAACCCTGACTGCAACATCAATTTCCAAAGCTTCTGCAACGCAGCGGGCTGGTCGAGCCGGACGTACCAAGCCAGGAAAGTGCTATCGCCTCTACACCGAGTCTAGCTACCAATCCTTGGAAGAGGCAACTGTGCCAGAGATTCAACGCTCGAATCTGGCTCCAGTGATTCTCCAGCTCAAAGCTTTGGGAATCGACAACATCGCTCGCTTCGACTTTATCACCTCTCCGCCTGCTGAACTTGTGATTCGCGCACTAGAATTGCTCTACTCTCTCGGTGCTCTAGATGACTATGCCAAGCTCACCAAACCCCTTGGAACCCGCATGGCCGAGCTTTCAGTCGAGCCTATGATGGCCAAGACTCTTCTTTCCGCACCATCGTTCAGCTGCCTATCCGAGGTTCTGACTATAGCTGCAATGACCAGTCTCGGTTCTAGCGTCTGGTTCCATCACGACGGCGAGAAGAAACGAATGGAGACTGCGAGGAGGAAGTTTGCAGTCGAGGAAGGCGATCACATTACACTTCTGAATGTGTATCAAGCTTTCGTGACGAAGGGAAGGAAAGAATCAAAATGGTGTCATGAGAATTTCCTCAATTTCAAAGCCATGACTCGAGCTGTCTCTATTCGAGCACAGCTTAAGCGATACTTGGAGCGATTTGGCATGAATGTCGATGAAAGTCTCTCAACTTCTGCCACCAACATTCCAAACCGGCAATTCCAACAGCAGCAAATACTGTCGGTCGGAGGTCCAGATAAGAGCGAGCAAATCCGGCGTTGTCTAACAACAGGATACTTCGCGCATGCAGCGAAAATGCAACCAGACGGCACTTTCAGAAATGTGGCCGGTGGGACGACACTGCATGCTCATCCTAGCTCGCTGATGTTTAATCGGAAAGCAGAATGGGTGATCTTTCACGAGGTCATGGAGACAGGGAACAAAACTTTCATTCGGGAGGTGACCAAAATCGAAAAGAATTGGTTGGTGGAATATGCGCCGGAGTTCTACAAGATTTCATGATTGAGACTTATACCAAGATTTTGCGAGTGGCTTCTACTTCGAGTTCAGAGGCATGAGGCCACAGATCTTCTGACCATTCGATACTTCTTCACAATCAATTGCCGCATTCTCTTTATGTCGTTGTCATCTGGAACGAAGTGTTCTCGGAGGCATTGTCAAAGCGTTTTCTTCTCCTCGCGTTCTTCTGCTTCACTTAATCACTGCAAGTTATCAGCATCACCTGTGTTCGCACACCAGTTCTAGATCCATATTTCATCAACTGACGCCTCCCCAGGGTCCATGATCCTCATCGACGGCTGTTCCTAGAGGATACAAGTTCTCGTGACCGGTCTTGCATACCGCTCACGTGAGCGGCTTCGTATCAACAACTCTGCAACTAGACCAATAGCCACCTCAAGCTCGAGCATCACCTTCTCAAATTTGCTCAGAACTTCTCTTTGCACAGATACTAAAGCAGTGTTATGGGGTAATAGCTAGTCTAGCGACTTGCTCTTATCAATAGAATGGCTGAATTTGGCATGTGGTGTTGGCGAGTGACAACAAACATTTTCTCTCTCTCATGTATAAGTTCAAGGTCTTCCGGGTAGGGAAGGGAAGTGGGAAATTTGCTCGATATATATATTTGATTGATCTGAATCACCTGAGCGTCTTCTTCCGTTAGTGTCTATATCTGTTCAAGATGTCTTCCGAGCACGAGAACCCTTGGACTCGGACTCCTTTGATTGAGTCTGCATCTATGTCTAAGGCTGCAGGATGGTTCGTGCCTCTCTCACTCCCGTTCACATATCACTTTTATACCGCAGCACTCACTCTCACTTGTTCTCCTTTCCTCTTATACCTCCGTCTGTCTTGAATTTCTATTAACATTTCCCCTCCCAGTCGCATCTTCCTCAAACTTGAAACCTCCCAACCATCCCACTCCTTCAAATACCGCGGCATCTCCCACCTCATCCGCCACGCCACCTCCTCCCGCCCTCCCAACACACCCATCCACTTCTATTGCTCCTCCGGCGGCAACGCCGGCCTCGCATGCGCCTTCGCAGCAAAGAGATTCGGGTACCTAGTAACCATCGCCGTCCCTTTGTCAACCTCTCGCCGCTTGCTCAAACGCCTACATGAAAGCGGAGCGGAAATCCACCAAATGGGCGCGAGTTGGTTCGAAGCCGACCGCTACCTCAAGCAAGAACTATTAAACAAAGATCCTAGCGGTTTCTACATCCCGCCTTTCGACCACCCCGTGATATGGGAAGGGCAAACAAGCCTACTTTCCGAAGTCTATTCTCAAATGCCAGCGCTTACTGGCCAAGAGGGATTCGATGCCGTAGTCTGCAGTGTCGGTGGCGGGAGCCTGCTTACCGGTATTCAGACGGCAATTGTGCGGCATAGTCATGAGAGAGGATCAGAACCCAAGGTGCTTGCCGTCGAGACTCGTGGCGCTGAGAGCCTGAATGCGAGTCTGAGGGCTGGTGAACATGTGACATTGCCTAGGATCTCGAGCATCGCCACGAGTCTGGGAATCGTGAAGGTTTGTGAGAGGGCCTGGAACTTAGCTCAGAGTAAGAACGTCACGAGCGTTGTTTTGAGTGACGCCGAAGCTGCAATGGGCTCCGTCCGATTTGCCCGGGAAGAAGGAGCTATGGTCGAGGCTGCGTGCGGCGTGTCGCTCGCTGCCGTGTATAACGGCTCTTTGAAGAGAGAATTTGGGAAGGGGATGAGTGACAGCGAATGGGCTACGATGAAAGTCGTGGTTGTGGTGTGCGGTGGGAGTGATATAAGTGTGGAGCTATTTGAGGAGTGGATGGACAGGTATGAGAGTGAGGTGCCGTGGGCGAGGCCGGATAGGGACATTGAGGAAGGCTCGATGGCGGGTGTTGGAGATGCTCAGATTCTGGTTCAGCAGGTTAGAAGTGAGGCAATCTGTGCATGAGTTTCTAGTGAGTATCAATCGGCTTAGAGTTTATTCTTTGGAGTAAGGAGCTTCATGCGGTCAGTTCTGTCATTAAGTCCTAGGTTAATAAATTTAGAAAGATGCCCAAGAAGGGTTGACGTGGAGCACTAACTTATTAATATCGCTTCACTCAATGAGGAAATATTAAGCTGCAAATCTTTGATTCCGCTCAGGCTATTGACTTCCGTCACTGCAAATTAACAAACATCCCCCCATCCACCAGCAACTGCGCCCCATTCACATACCCACTCAACTGCTCGCACGCCAAAAACACCGCCGGCCCCGCCATATCACTCGGCTCGCCCGTCCTCCCCAGCGGGATTCTCGTTTCCGTATACCTCCTCTTTTCCTCATTCGCCAGATCCTCCTCATTCAGCTGCGTCTTAATCGTTCCTGGCAGCAGCGCATTGCACCTAATCTTATACTTGCCCAATGCGACCGCCATAGACTGCATGAGGGATAAGACACCTGCTTTCGTGGGCGTGTAATGTGTCTGTTGGCCGCCGCCGACGAGGGCGCTGATGGAGGAGATGCCAATGATGGAGCCGCCGTGGCCTTGGGTAGCCATTTGCCGGGCGGCGGCTTGGCAGGAGTAGAAGGCGCCGTCGAGGTTGATGCGGACGGTGGAGGCGAAGAGGTCGTGGTCGAGTCTGTATTCAGAACCTTCGTTAGCCTGCTATTCTACCATTCACTTAGATTCCCACCTCAAACTCTCTTTCCTCCACTTGCTTCTGCTGAACTCCTCTCTATTTCACCGCTCGTCCTCAATTTACCACCCAAACACCAAATAAATATAAGCAGAGAATACTCACTCCAAAAACTCCGCAAACTGGCAAACCCCAGCATTACTCACAAACACATCCAGCTTTCCCCACTCCTTCACCGCGCGCTCCACCAATATCTTCCCGGTCTCGGGTACTGTCACATCGCCTTGGACCTCAATCAGCTTTCCCGCGTCCGTGTCGCCCTCTAGTATTGTAGCAGCTTCTTGTATGAGTGAAGCTTTGTGGTGCGAGTCTGAGGGAAGATTGAGATGGTTGATGGCGACGTTGCAGCCCTGGCGCACGAACTCGAGAGCTATAGCACGCCCAATACCTGTGGTACCGCCTGTTATTGCGGCGGTTTTGCCCGCAAGAAGGTGGAAGGATGTGGACATGTTTGATGTTGTTTGTGTTTTGCTTTTCTTGAGGCGGTCGTCGAATGTCAGGATGGAGGGGTTGTTGAAGTAGGGCAGATCAGAGCTCAAAACCTCCTATGCGAATGCAGAGCAGTGAATGACAAATACAGGAAACAGAAATGGGGCAGGTAGAAGCTGAGTGAACAAAGATCAAGTAGTGTTTATTGCCCACATGGCTAAATGCTCACTCCTCCATGCCGTGACTTCTCGATGTGAATGTCGCGAGCTCCGAGCTTGAATCGTGGTGGAGCTTTCCACCCTTGTCGTTCCCCGCGATTCGCTGCTCGGTGCATCTCTCACCGAGACATATTTAGAGTGAGGCCCTTGAGGACACGGGTTGCTTTTTTATGGCTTGTAACGGTTTCGAACGGTTCTCACGTGGCGGACGAGTCTCTGGAAGAAGATTCCTTCAATCTTTTGTTTCGAGGTGTTTCCTCGCCTGCTCTGGATAAGAGGAAGAGGACCGGGGCGGCGGTGCAGTCCGGCAGAACAATAGGGTATATGAAATCTTGTTACTTAGTGCGTAAATTCAACATGTATTGTAAATATAATCGCAAAGCGTATAGCGAACGCAACGCAATGCATAGAAAGCAACGATAGCAAAGCAAGGGTTACCTCCCATCCAAGTTCCAATCTAAGCACTAAGCAGTCATGTCCTTAACGCCCTGTACAATCCCGTTCATGACCCCATCAGCATGTGCTGGCTCAGCTTTCTTCTCCTCAATTGCGACCTTGCCTAGAGGTCTCTCGGGATTTGGTGTAAGTAAGTATTGTGCTGGGATCAATCTCGCAGCGGGGTTGAGCGTCAGACCAAAGCCAGGCTTGTCAAGCTGCGAGACGTCGAGGTATCCCTTCACCGGAATAGGCTCGTCCAAGAACAGGTCTCCGAAAACAGGCAGCACACTTTTTCCATCAGGTGAGTTGGCAAGGTATTCTTGGAATGGGCAGTTGGTCTGCGAAACGACGAAGTGGTAGCTATAAGGTCCGCTGGCGTGGGGAACGACCGGAATATCATATGCAGCTGCCATCGCAGCAACTTTAAGAAGCTCAGTCATGCCGCCAAGCCACATAACATCTGGTTGAATGATATCAAGATTCCGTCCCTCGATCAATTTCCGGAAACCATATCTTGAGTACTCATGCTCTCCAGTAGTGAACTTGAGTTGAGGGTGAGCCCGCTTGATCAGCGCAAATCCGTCGGTGTCATCTGGAGACAAGCACTCCTCCCACCAGTTTATGTTGAGGTCCAGGCAGGCCGTAGCGATTTCTATTGTGTAAGGAACGTTGAGACTCATGTAGCAGTCCACCATGATCGGGAAGTCGGGTCCAACACTTTCTCGGTGCTTCCGGAGAAACTCCACATTCTTCTTCAGGCCCTTGTGACCCTCCTCTGGGCAGTACGGGAGTGGAACTTTTGAGCCCCAGAAGCCCATAGCCTTTGCTGCAGTTGGTTCCGGACCAGTGCAGTAGAAATCTAGTCTGTCTCTTGTGGCACCACCGATCATCTTGTATACTGGCTCATTTCTGATTTTGCCCAGCAGATCCCAAATTGCCAGGTCAATCACTGAAATGACAGCAACAGGAAGTCCCTTTCGTCCGTAGAACATGGAGCCTCTATACATTTGTTCGAAGAGGTGGTTTGTATCGCGAGGATCCGCACCGATGAGGAATCGTTCGAAATGTTGGTGGACCAGCCAGCAGGCAGGAGGGCCTTGGGAACTGTTAGCCATGGCCGCGTCAATTCACTGAATTGCAAAACTCACCTCCAAATCCAGTTGCAAAGCCGACCATGCCATCCGAACCCTCAATTTCCACGCAGAAGGAACCCAGAACATTGATACCCCAGCTCGTTCGTGACGCTCGGTATTTCTCCCATCGCGACATAGGCGTCGAAATGGGAGTGTCAATCAGCCTGGCATACTGGTTCAGCAGAATTAAATCAAGATCTGCAGTACAACTTACCAATGGCCGCCCTTCACATTGTGGTAATCTCCTCCAGATCCTACACCATCCACAACAAAGGTACGCACTGCCTTGATGGAGGGGAAACCGCGAGCTGAGGTCGAAGCCATGATGCCGGCGGATGAAGGGAGATGGTTTGGGAAGAACGCGATAGTGATGCAAAGAGAAGGTAAAGTTACCAGGGATGTATTTAAGCAGTCAATTAGTCGGCGGCATTCACTGTTATATTAGTGGAGGGGTTGTTTTGAGGCGATGATTGAGGAAAGAGCTCTGGCGGGCACAGTGGGGTCATTTGTTCGGTACATGCTATTCCATTCCCGAGACGCGATGTGGACAATATTTAATGCCGAGACGGTGAAAGCAACGCTGAAGTAAGCTGAAGTAAAACATACTGGGCTTCATGCTTGTCATGCTGCAGGCAGTGAATCTTCAGCGGAATAAGATTTGACAAGTTGTTGACAGGAAGGAACGAGGACTGTCAGAGCGGCTCTTGGGTAGAGGTACCTCTAGCCAACCGAGAACCTCCCTGCGCCGAGCATCAACTCTCCCTAAAAAGAGATCTACTGCTAATTAGTTTTGAACCTAAGAATTTAAGACTAATATAGACTTGAAAATGAGAAGAAAAGAAATGCAAGATCCAAGTACTGTAGACTCGTCTGGGTCTTGAGCGAGCTATCCGAGCTCTAGACCACCCCATGGCAAGCTGCTGGCCAGCAGTCAGCTCCCTGCAACCTCATACCGGCACTTTGAGCAAAGAAGGAACAAAACTCGTGGATTCCCTAAGTAACTTTGTATCTATGTCCGTCATTTTCTTTGCATTACCTGCGGCCTCAAGAGGCTTCATATTTCCATCAGTCATACGCCACGAATGGCCAAGTATCAACGTATCAGCCGAGGCGTGATCGAGGATGCTTGAACCATGCGATCTCTTCTGCACGACACAACATCCATGAACCATCTCATAATATCCTCTTCGGGCCTTCTCTCGGATATGATACTTATCTTGCTGTCCGAGTTGACCCATTCTCCCCTGATTTCAGCCATAAAGAGAGTGAACGAGGCTAAGAATTCCGAGCTTTACTCGCGACACGCCTGGGTATGTGAGTATCTCAAGTTTATGGATATCTCAGATTTATAAATATCTCAAGCCCGAGGATGCCTCAAGTTCATCAGTAGTTCAAGTTTGTAGATATCTCAATGTGCAGTCTTCACTAATTCCCTCTGATGCCCCCATGCACCCCAACCCTGCTCCCCCGCAGTAAATTTCCTTCGTATGCGCACTGCCGTTCTCGACGATCAGTCACCTGGAGGGCAAGGTCGCACACACCAACCAGCCTCTTGCATCTCCTGCATACTCAACCATTGGTGAGCTTTGGCTCAAACTTCCACACTTGCAAGCCCTCTCTGATCCTACGATCCTGGTTCTGCGTGGCCTTCGCTGGCGGCTAGATGAAAGGGCGTCTGATTTGGAGAGTTCGCAAATGAGCATAGGATTGGGTTCCGCTCCGCCTTCGGCTGGCGCCCCAGTTTTCTCTTCTCCAGGTTTCCCCCCCACAAATCCTCGATATAACACTGCCCGAGCCCTCGTTCTTTCTTCTGCCGAAACAGAGACAATTTGCGTCTCCCCCAGCCTCAGCTATATCGCGCCGCGTCCACTCAGATGGACATCAAACTTTCCCCCCAAGCCTCCCTGCGTAGCTTAGGAGGAACGCGCCCCGAGAGCGATGAGGACAATGCCTACAGTGAGGAGGACAGCGGTGAAAATGGCGAAAGGCCCCGCAAAAGACAGCGGAGGCCGATGTCTGTCTCGTAAGCTGGAAGCTTTTATTATCAATGTCTCCCTCAACGCTCAACGAGGTCGACGAGAATGAAGTCTCGGATCCTCCTGCACCGCTTGAGCCTAGAGAAGATGCTGCAAAGGAAGCACAAGAGCAAAATTGGCTGACGATTCGTCGAAGGTGTGAGCTTTGCAAGCAAAGAAAGGTATGCTCGTTCGGCAATGCGGCTATTGGCTACGTATATCAAAAGCAACCGACTTACTTCAAACGGACTTCCAATCGCTAAGTAACTCCCATGGAGGATTATGAATGCCGACGAGAGGTTTTATCTTCGAGATATAGTAGAGCGAAATTAATAGCTCTACTAGGAAAGAATTGAACACCGTCCAGGCATCATGGACCTCCCGGAGTTACGTCACGATTGGAATGTTTCGTCTGAACTTCGGAATGATTTCATCAACCTTTGCCCACAGCCTTATCTTGCTGTAATATATCTCTGACTCTTCCAGGTAAAATGTGACCGTGGTCAGCCCTCTTGTGGTTGGTGCAGTCGCAATGGTGCCATCTGCGAATATAAAGAGAGGAAGAAGCCCGGCTTGAGAGCAGGCTATGGTCGTGAGCTAGAGCAACGACTGGACAGACTTGAAGACATCCTTCGATCTCATGCTCAGATACTCGAGTCGACTTTCGCCAACAATAGCGGTAGTCTTCCTAGCGACCACGAAACTCCTCAGAGCGTACCAGGCTTCAGGCCGCCTGAAGCTCACCGCAACCATGTACCTCATGCAGAGACCGCTCTCTTCCTCCAGAAACCCTCTACCTTCACTGGTAGTCAATCAATGGACTTCGGTAATCCGATGCCTCAGACTCCTTCTATGTCGTCTATGCATAGCGACCCTTTCCAGCAAGGAATGCAACAACAAAATCATAACCAGCCGATTCAAAGCGGTCAGCAGGCACCCGAATTCTATTCCACCACTCAACCACCTCTCGAATCTCCAAGTCTCAACATAACGCACAATCCAACCGAGTTCTCATCAGATCATGCCCTCCCGCCTTACGACCTTCTTTATGCTCTAGTTGACCTATACTTCAAGTATGTCAATACTTGGTGTCCAATATTGCACCGACGGTCAACACTTGACTCTCTCTTCGGCCCAACGACCTTGGATGAAGCAGATAGGATATTGCTGCATGCAATCGTCGCGACGACTCTGAGGTTCTCAACAGATCAACGATTGACCGATGACCGACGGCGGCATTACCATGACATCTCTAAGCAAAAAGTCCTGTTGTATGGACTTGAGAACTCCTCGGTCAAGGCTCTGCAAGCCCTAGTAATCCTGGCGCTGGACCTTGTGGGGAGTAGTAATGGCCCTCCAGGGTGGAACCTATTAGCTCTGATCACTCGTTCCGTTGTCCAACTCGGACTTGCCGTTGAAACAACATCCTTTTCCGTGTCACCAATTTATCCTTCTATATACACTCTTCGAGCTATGGTACTTCCTGAAGCGGACAATTTCATTGAGGAAGAGTCTAGGAGGCGGCTGTTCTGGATGGTCTACTTACTCGATCGGTACGCGACCATTGCAACCGCCTTCGAGTTCGCTCTGGACGAAAAGGAAATTGACAGGACCTTGCCATGTCGGGATGATCTTTGGAACAAGAATCAATCTGTCCAAACACGGTGGTTCAAGACAAGCGAAAGAACAGAATATGATATAGACAAGCCAGAGAACTTGGGAACTTTCTCCTACTATATCGAGATTCTGGGGATTTTGTCTCGGATTCATAAGTTCCTCAAGAAGCCCGTTGATATCAGCGCCTTGTCTGATGTGGAGCAATGGCAAGGAGAGTATCGAGAGCTCGACAATATGCTCACGTCCTGGAAATTTGATCTACCGGCCGACTACGGCAATATGGCAAAGCTATTCCAACCCGGAGGCAATAAGTCGATCAATTGCGGATGGGTAATGTTGCATGGTAAGCAAAACACTTCCATGCACGAATAGATATTGACAATCCCCAGCAACATACCATACCACAGTCATCAGACTGCACTCCTCAGCCGCTTACCCTACCACCCGCTCCCCAATCTTCACACCCTCCTACAGTGCCTCCCAACGCTGCCACGGCGCCGTCGAGAACATCGCCGCCCTCGGCGAATTCGTTGTCCAAAACGGCATGCTCCCCAAACTCGGCCCTCCCTTCGCCTTCACCCTCTGGGTTGCCGCGCGTCTACTTCTTGTCCACGGCTCAACCATCGAGCACAAACTCAGTCCGCAGATCCAATTCTTCGTCAATACGCTCCGAGAAATGGGCCAATACTGGCTCGTCGCTGAGCGCTATACTGCCATCCTGCAGCGCGTGCTGGACGAACATCGAGACTCTGAGCGCTCGGCAGACGCAAACGGCGAGCGCGTCACTCCCTCATCAGTGAAAATTCTTGCGGATATGAGGCGCTGTGCTTACGATCTTGACTTCTTGATATCAAGACAGCCGAAACACGTCGGTATGGTGTCCAGGATGCCGAGTGTGACGCCCGCGAGGACGCCAGCCCCGAATGAGCTTGAATATCTTGATGTGTTCGATTTCTTCAATGTCCCGCGACTGCCGGTAAATCCAGAGGTGGGCCATGTATCGGGTAATGGGGTGGGTAGCAATGGGAATGGAGATCTCCAGATTCCGGATCTAGGAAACGGAGCAAATGAGTTCAATATTACGAATTTTATGGTTGATGCGAATTCGGATTGGTTGTTTAAAAATCAGAGTTGAGAAGTGCGTTGGTGTTAGCATTTGGACTTGGACTTGGACTTGGACCAGGAAATGTTTAGTTGAGTGTATTGTCTATTGCAGGATGAGGTGGGAGGTGGCACATACATTGAAGATATGTAATGATCTTATGGAGATGAACGAATCGGACATATAGTACCAATAGGTCTTGTGAATCGTAGAAGTTTTCAACGTCCCCTGAACTTGAGATACTCATGAACTTGAAACACTCAAGTGTACGTTGAGTAAAGCCTTAAGGTACTGTCTAGCCTTCTGGCGAGGAGCCAGTGCTCCGGGAATTGTGGACGTAATATTCAATCTCTCTGCAATTGGAAGGGTTGTAATCTTCAAAGCTAATATATCTCATGCTTAACCACTGGTCCCTACTCTAAAAGGACCTAATCTTTGCCACCATCAAAGTCAAGTCAGACTACTTCACAACCTCGATCGAATCTTTCCTTCTTTCTGAGGCCAGTGTTGGTCAACCTAAATCATGTTAGCTTCCATGCCTTTACAGTTCTCCTTAAAAACCCTGGCTTGGGCTTCAGGCAGAAGGGGTAGAGCTTTTACATCTTTCAAGTGATCATATCCCAACAGCCACGGACTCAACTTCGGATCTCTCCAGGCAAGTGCTTCCCCTGGTGGCGTTGGCATCATTCTCATCTTCCTATCTCGTTCTTCTTGTTCATGTCCATCATGCAGATGGTACAAGTACTGCTGCAAGTTTCCCCTCTGAACTACTCGCTTCGTGCGAGACTTGCGGCAATTCTCATAGACCTTGAGAGCTAGCTGCTTAGAAGCTGTCGATTTGTCCGAGATACGAGAGAGACACTCGCCGAGGACTGCAGCGTCTTCGAGTGCCATACCCGCACTTTTGCTTCGATTAGTGTCAGATCTTCTGGTTGAGGAAATCCTCAACTCACCCACTCGCCAAATACGGCAAAGTAGCATGCACCGCATCCCCAAGCAGCGTAAAGCTTCCCGCCTCATGACTCCAGTTCTCCATGCCCTCTCTAATACACAGCCTCCACTTATACACACTCTTACACATCCCCAACAACTTCGGTATTCTCGGGTCCCAGTCTTTGAACATATCTCTCATCTCCTCTACGCTCCCTTCCAACGTGTTTGCGCCCTCAGGCGGCATATCGTCCGGCACCAGCAGCACCATATTAAACAGTTTCCCTCCCCTCAGCACATAATTCACCGCATGCATATCCGGACCCAACCAGTAATTAACCTGCGGATCCGTGACAAAAGACGCAAGTTCCGGATCCTTCATCATTTCCTCCGTCGATAACAGCATTCGATACGCCAAATCTCCCGTCGGTGTCGGCGGATCCGCTCTTCCCAACATCACCTCCCTTAGCTTACTATTAATCCCATCAGCACCAACAACCAAATCCGCCTCCTCCTCCCTCCCATCAAACAGTACCACCTTCGATTTACTTTCTCTCCCATCCAGGATCTTAACATTCACAACCCTAGCCGAACACCTGACCTCCGCACCGAGCACAACTGCCCTCTCGTATAGACACCGATGCAACTCCGCACGATGAAAATCCCAGTAAAAAGTGCCGGGGTACTTTGCGGCGCTCTCCTTAAAACACATACTTGAAATGATCTCGCCTTTCCAGTGGATCATATTCACTTGTTTTGGTCTTGTAGCATATGAGGCTAGGAGCTCTTTCATGCCCCAGTGTTGGAGGATCCGCGAAGAGTTGGGGAGGATTTGGATTCCGGCTCCGACCTAAAGGTTTGTTAGTGATGTGCGGATAAAGGAAGAGGTGAGAGGGAAATGGACTGGGGGAGGGGAAAAGAGGAGACGGTACTTCAGCTATCTCAGATGTGGACTCGAGCACGAGGACGGAGTGCCCGGCGAGCGAGATGGCGATTGCTGCGCCCAATCCTCCTAGGCCGGCTCCGACGATGATGACCTTGTTGATGTCAGTTTGTGATACTCATGCTTAATCTATTTGGGAGTATGAACCTTCAATTTTTTGTCCTCATTTCTTGTGATTTTGTGTTTCACTGGTAACGTCGATGCCATGTATGTGTTCAGACGCGGGTTGTAAGGTCTTGTTGTTTGGGTGATCGACGTTGGAGATAATTCGTTCAAGTTCATGACTTAGAAGCACGTCGAAGATGAAGATGATGCAAAAGATGAAGGTGAATGTTATAGTTACACGTAGTCCTTATCTGTTGTTGGAGTAAGGAAGGCGAGACCCGCCTGCGGAACCTTATTACTTTGCATCTCAGAACAACGAGATAGCGATAACAGGCGTGCATATACATCTAGATAACAATTTTGTCGATCGCCTGAATTCAATTTGATAGTTAAGGACGGATTCCTAGTCGCCGGAAGTGCAAGAGTGGATTGGTGGGGGGGAACGTGAGTGCGGGGAAGTGCAGTTTACTGGCAAAGTCAAATCAGTGAGACTTTAGTGTGAATCAGAAGTGGGTGAATCGGCCCAAAAGTCGAAGATTGTACAACTACCATTCATTCCAAACATTACCAATAACGAATTTCTATGTACTTAGCTGTTTCGTTTCCTGCCCTTTGCGACTAATCCGTCAAGCACCACTCTCCCTTCTTGTACCACTGCCCATCTTACAGTTGCGAGATGCCTCGCCATCACTCTCGGCAAGTCTCCCGTGCGATACTTCCCAACCACTCTCCAGAGATCTTCAATATTCGCCCTTGTCAGCGCACTGATGAGAGCATTCATCTCTGCTTTGGAATCCCACTCGCTGTCCTCGTCATTACCATTAGCATTACAACCGCCTACAACGTCCTCACCACTGGCTCTATTGCAAGTTTGGAATGCCCAAATCGTCAAAGTTGCGAGATATAAACACCATGGATAGTGGAAGTAATCACCAGCATCCCAGTGCGTGAGTTTTCTAACTCCATCGCGCAGCATTCTCGCCGCTTGCGAAACCGCCGAAGCAGCTTTAAGCGAGCCCCTATCTGTGGCCCATCGCTCTATTCTGACACGCGATCGCTCGTAATCATGCCTCGTAACTTGGCGACCGATGATATGGCTCGCTCCAGCGAATATTTGCAGGTCATTGATGTCAACGTACAAGATAACATTTGCAGCGTGGTAGATAGCCAAGTTCGCGGTGACTGATTTTTGAAAGTCGTGCTTGCAAGGCGAGTCATCGGGAAGGGATTGTAGAATGTCTTGAGAGTAGTTTTCAAAGTCGTATTTCCAAGCATCGTATGATCGGGTCAGGCGGGATTGCCAGGAGTCTCTGCCTGTGACTGCCACTCCGAGCGATGTCTGATCGCGTCTTTCGAGGTCCCAAGCAACTGACATCAGGCCGTGAAGAACTAGGATCCGTGATAAAGCATTGAGTGGTGGAGGCCGAGATTCAGAGCCAGGGCTGACATATGCCTTGAGAACTGTCAAGTATTGTGGCTGCGGTGGTTCTCCGATGAATAGTGCATGCCATTCCTCAGGGGTATCAGCCTCCCACACAGCGTCATTCCAAGGAAGAGTGAGTTTCAGCTCTGCCGCATTCATGCAAAGGGACTGTGAGAATAAGACAGCATGCTGAGTATCCCACATGAAACATAAAAGTGCCAATCTAGCGGTTCTATCAGATGTGATTCGTAGCTTCTGAGGGTTTCCGAACATACCTTCTGCGTTGCTCGGCATCAACTTCTGCCTTCCACCTGTGCTCAGTACGTTCCATTCCTTCCATAGGCTTACAACGTGCTGACTGGCAGTCGCTTCTTCGGATGAGACTAGCGATGTGATTAGACCCAGTCCTAAAGATTCGCAATCCAAAGATCCTGTCGTGGGATCGAGGTTGAGATGTACTCGTACTTACTTGATCAACAGACCATGAAATAAATGCGACATGTCATGTTGCAGTTGGCCTGCTCGAGATTTCCCAAAGCACTCAACTAGCAATATAGTCTGCAACATCCACAACGTTGGCCGGGTATTGAAAGCCTCATTCGCAAGTATTTGTGCACGCATAGTATCATGTATACATATAGAAAGGAGATGTGAATCTTTGCTGCTGTAGGTAGCTCCGAGGAGGAGAACAGAAGTCAACAACAACGGATCCACTTGGGCAGGCTCAAAGGTAGCTTGGTGAAGAAGTGGGTATGCAGCATTGAATCGCTGGAAATACAGATCACAATAGCCTTGTATGGCTGACAGAGATAACAGTGGGTGATCGTCTGCTATGTCCTGCCCATCAAGGTCTTTTGGTCGGGCTTGTCGGATTAGGGTCAGAACACTCTCTCGAGCAATGTCAACGATGACTGGAAGTCTTCGGGTTACCGAGCGACCAGTGTTTAGGCCTGCGCCTATACTCGACTTAATGCTTGATAAAGGTGGAAGTGTATATGTGGGAGCCTCGTTTTGATATCCAAGAGAAGCAGCCATACTTGATCCCGCCATTTGTGACATGGCTAATATTTGATTCGCTGCTGAGGTCTCAGGGCTTGGCGCTTCCTGAGCATAAGAGCGGCTGGAGAAGTCCGAGTTTGTTCTGTGCATCTCGAGGCCGCGAGATGGGGACCCGTAGAGATGGCTGGGCCTTGCATACTCCCTTGAGGTTTCCGAAGTACTGAATCCGCGAGATGCTGTCCTTGAGGGTGGGCGGGGAACAGTAAAATGAAAGCTTTCAGGGCCTGGGTATTTTGAGAAGCCACCAGGACGCGCCAAACCAAATCCAGAAGCCAGATCATCTTGATTGAACAACCAATTGTAGTAGCTCAAGGTAGTGAATGGCATATTGAATGAACTTGCTGATTAATTGTCAGACACAATACTTGAAGGGGATGGAGTGTTCTAACCGGTATCCGGAGCAAAGACGTCTTGATATAAAGTATCAGGAGATGTTGTATCTTGAGATGGCGAGCCCCAAGAAGCGTTGCACAGAAACTCAAAGGATTCCATAGGAATGCTTTCCTGTCTTGGGACAGCTGTCTCGTCCAGAGCAGTCGGCCATGGAGTTTCGGCTGCTCCGTTTTGGAAAACATTCCCCAAGGAGCCAATGATATCAGAATTTCTAGAGAGTTGATCTTGTTGCGATCCAGGTGGTGATATTGATACATTGCTCTGAGCAGGAAAGTTGTTACTCAATCCGAGCGCATTATCCTGGATTCGCGGGATCGTGTTTCCGCGCACAGTCGAAGGGAGACTCCTTCTCTTTTCGTGCTCTGGTCTCCTCTTCGCCACGACTACGCCATTTGAGTCTCTCCACAGTCTCTTTCGAGTCTGTAGCTTTCCGAGGCCTTCGCCACCTGCTTCATCATCCTTTTCTTTATGGCGGGCCAAGTGCCTTTCTGTTATTCCTATCAGCATGAGTTGCAGTCTAGGTGGCTGAGTGCAAGTATTAAGATCACGTAAGGTTACCTAACAAATCCTTCCGCTTGAAAACTGCACTGCATCTCAGACAAGTATTGTTCCCCCTCGCCTCATCATGATTCAAGGCATGCCGGTGGAGATGCTCCGCTCTGGAGAAGGACTTGGCGCAAGTACCCCACGTGCATCGGAATTCTTTGACCAGAGGTGGTCCCGGAGTTTTCGAGGGCGTAGAGACAGCATCTTCGCTCGCCATTGAGCCTCGTGACAAATAAAAGAAGTAATTGAGATGATCCTTTCGTGTTGTCCACTTCATCAAATGTGAAATGCTTCAAGAGTTCAAGAGTGGGAGAATTTCCACTGCTCTATGGACGCTATCGTTATCGTTATCAGTTGCATACGTAGTAACCCCATGTTCGGGCTCGCTAGAAAGGTGTGCTGTATGATGCGCTACCCATACTGAAATATACACGTGTGTTTAGATAGCCGGTGCTCGAAAATGATCCTTCCTCTTCTTTCTTTTCTCCGAGGCCCTCTTCAGATTTCACTCCGACACTCAAGGGATCTCAAACATTACCTGACGACGGATTCCTCATGTCAGAGTACCCTGGGAACCATCATGATACCATCTCAATAACTAGAACCTTGATACTCAGGTGCAGTTGAGAGTCTGGAGAGCCTGGAGTTCCTTCCTAGGCCTCGCCGATGAGTGCAGCAGTAAGTATAAGTATCCCTTGCTTAAGGAATTTCAACACAAGGATCTCTCTATATAACTAGGTAGTTACCTAGATGCTTAGATTTGGTGGCAAGTGTACAGTAGCAGCAGAGTGACTCGATATTCGGCCTTGGAGCCAGAAGCTTTTTTCTATCTCTGATTATCTATTTAACTTGATATTCCATTGAAGCCAAAGTATCAAGATGGACAGTAAAGATTCCAAAAGACCACCTCAACTACCTCCAAGTTTCCACCACACTCCCGAAGACCTCATAGACGATACTCGAGCAATCATCGATCGAACACGCAAGTTACAGGACGAGCTTGTCACTACAATTCGCACAGAAAATGCTACTTTCGGGAACGTTCTTCTCCCTCTGGTGGAGCACGAGAACCATGCCATCGGATCCCAGTTCAAGTTTTACGGCAGCACTTCTCCTTCCACAAGCCTGCGTGAGGCAAGCAACACATCTCAAATCCTCTTCAGCAAGTTCGAAACTCAAACCCTGATGCGAGAGGACCTCTTCCACTTGATCGATGCTGTTTTCCAAAAGAAGGAGGATCTGGATCCCGAATCTCAGTTCTACTTGGACTTCAAGTATCGAGACTTTGTGAGAGGTGGCGCTGGGATTGAAGGTTTCAAGCGCGATCGATTTGTCGAAATCCAAAAGCAGATTCAGGAGAAAACCCTTGCTAGCCGAAACTGTCTCGGTACAGATTCAGATACCTGGTTGACAGTTGCAGAGCTTGATGGGTTACCGGCCGAGACGCTGAAGGGTTGAAGGCCGGCGAGGAGGAGAATGCTGGTTAAGTCTGGGTCCCACACAAGAAGCCACATCTTGAACGTGCCTTGAAATATGCCAGGAGAGAGGCCGCTACGTGCGTGCTGCCCTTGATGTCTGTTGCTGAGGCGATGTCAAAGACGTCAATGTGGCGGTATACGGAGCGAGAAGAGGACTGGCCGTGTCCCGCACCAGAATCTCTTGCCAGGATAAAGAATTGTCCATCTTGAACGTGGAAGATCTCAGACTGAGCAGCGGTCTTGGGGTTCTTGGATGCCTTGGCTGTGGGATCATTGTAGAGAGGGAGTGGGACAATGAATTCTCTCGCGTAACGAGGAGCTGAGGAAACGGTGATATCGTAAGATTACTTGAGCAGACGAGCGTAGCGTTCAGTCTGCTTGTTGAGCCCACTCTCCTGGTTTGCTGTGGCCTGCAGAAGAGTATAGAGAATGTTTCCGTCTCCAGTCACCGCGAGACCTTCGAAGCCATGGTTGTTCTTCCAGTTGGCTTGTCTGCTGGGTAAATATTGTCCCCGGCACCTTTGCTGGCGTAATAAGTAGGCGAGTCTGCAGAAAACGACTCAGTGCCGTTTCGAATTGGAATGTAAGCATCAGGGGGACGGATCGCTGCAATCATGATGCCAGTCGGGTCGAATCTAGAAATACAATGTGAGTATCTCCCGAATCAAAACACCTGTGCATATTGCCTACCTGTAAACGGTCCTATCAGCATCGAGACCAGTGCAAGGAGTCCCATCTGGGCTGTAGAAGCGAATAGACTCCTTGTAGGTGAAGAAGAGATTGTTTCTAGAGGGATTGGCAATGGTGG
Source organism: Cairneyella variabilis (assembly GCA_001625345.1). NCBI lineage: Eukaryota > Fungi > Ascomycota > Leotiomycetes > Helotiales > Cairneyella > Cairneyella variabilis. Next base: position 62,890 of record AYLM01000539.1, on the reverse strand, counting down.
CGTTGGAGTCGGGAGTGAACAGGATATCGAACTTGTGGACTCGAGGTTGAAAGTTCGGTGTTCCTGAGTGTCTCATAAGCCTGAGCATCTTTAGGAGAGTTGAGTAATGCTTACCATGCTCTGTCTGGCAACGCCCGTAGAACACCAATGTAACTTCCATTCGACAATTTCACCCACTGAGATCTATCCAAGGCAATGGCAGATCCAATGCCTCCAATCGTATTACTAAGTCGTCTCTGGTATTGCTGGGAATGAGACCAAAGCCAGCAAATTCCTGGTGGGTGTATTGCTTGCCATTACAAGTTGTCTGGTTCACGTAGCTCTGAGCAGCCGCAATTGTGTCAGCGCCAGTGACAACAAAAACCAATCGGGGAAGAATATTTTGGCACAAGAAAAAAATTTGAGACAAGCTTGTGGTAAAAGCATAAGTCTGCAGGGGAAGAAAGGCATGGCGATATTTATGATTGAAGGATCTCCCACTTTTTGCAGTCGCTGCGTACCTGTCAGACGATTTATTGCATTTGGGGCGGGGAGGATATTGAATTGTAGGTGCACGCCGAGAAGAATCTAATCAGATAGCACCCGGAGCTGATCACCAATCAGTGAGACGTGATCCCTGAAGAGATCCCCTGAAGCTGTCAAGCTCTCCTGCAGCACCCCACTTAGGGAGCTTTCGAGAAGGAAATCAGATGGCGCTTGCAGCCGCCACCCTGAATCCAAAATACACCAGACGAACGCCATTAAGTTATTCGGATTGATGTGGCGTATTGTAGTTACAGCATCCAAAGATGGAGTGGATGTTCCGCTCCTTGTGTGAGCACATTGGGCATATGTTAGAGATTATTTGTTGGCAGAGAAACTCAAGTCTCTAGGATATGTACAGAAGGGAAAGGAGGGTTATTGCACTCGGGATCATGGACACGTGCTCCTCACTTAGAACGAAAAGCAGCCTCGAATACAACATCGGCACGGCTCGAGCTGGGTCCAAAGGAACTTGGAGGAGACTTTCCCTAGCGGAATCGAATAGGCAATTGAGAGTATCACATAGCTTCGAGGTATGCATTGAAACGAGTTGCATGTTTATCATCTACATACAACGATCCTCCGTTCGTATCTCATGTGCTCCATGTCCATCGTTTTCATGCATCATCACCCATCGAAATCTTCTCCAGATTGAGACCCGAATCTCTTCGCAGGCGATGCAAATGTGTTGTAAGGTATCGGCTCGCGATCTGACTGAGAAGTGAATCTAGACGGAAAACAACTTTTTAGACAGACAAAGAAAGATTCTTGATCCCTCAACCCAACTCCATCCGAGCATGGTATATCATGTGCGAAAATAATCGGGCAAACGCGTAAAATCCTTATCCAGAGTGCGACTAAGGAAGGCTGTGACTGCAGAGATCGATAGTCGAGGGTATCAAAGATCATACATATCCCACCCATCCAGGCTGGCGACTGTTTTGGGACGATATTTCTGTGTCCTGGGAGGATTCTGTTCTCGAGCCTCGGCATCGGCGAGTTCGGTTCTCAATTCTTCCTCGAGTCACAACTCGTCATCATCCTCTGCAAGCTCGGCTGGCTTAAGTAAACCGCCAACCTTGGCCAACCGCTCACGCTCAGCTGCCTTGGCATCCCGCTGCTCCTGCTCCTTCTCTTCGGCGTACAATTCAGCGTTGTCACCCGCGAACTCCTTCAGTTGAATAAGGAAGTCTCGGAGGTTGAGCTTGAATCGCTCGTACGCATTGTTGTAAGTGAATAGACCCTCAACGAAAGCTTTAATTTGGCCACTGTGAAAAGTTAGTGAATGTGGAACTGATTTTTGATATGGAGGTTCTTCAACGTACGGTTGCAGATTCGGGAATGCGGTCTGCAATAGCTCGCCAACGAATTGGCTCAAAAAATCCTTGTTGCTAGTTCCTGCGGGAGCCTGTTCTGGGTTGTAAATCGGTCCTTGGATCTTTGGTACAGATCCATCAGATGGATGAACCAAGAAGAACATCCTAGCAAGTAACATGGACTGGGACTTGAATCCAGCCTTGTGATCCGTGTCGGTAAGAACGAAGAATACGTCTTGGAGAATAGGCACGAAGAATTGTTGGAAGAAGGCGTTCGATGTGGTGGCATCAGTCTCAGCAATGTTGGTAATCAGCTCGAGACACATGTTGAGACCGGCGTATTCGACCTCGCGGTTGTCGTGCTTACTCGCCCACATGCAAGAGTCGATGACAAACTTGAATTGTCTGTTGTCGAGCTTCAGGAGTGCTAGGTATATGTCAGTTCCTGTCACATATAGTACAAAGCTTTAAAACTCACCGGGGAAGCAGTGGAGGTTGATAGCACGGAGGAGAGTGAAGAACTCCACTCTGTGCTCGGGGAACTCAGAGAAGTCCTTGTTGATCATCTCGAGCGTGCATTCGAAAACGTTCTCCATGATAATGGGAACTTTGTCCTCCATAAGAGACTAGAAAGCTCGTCAGTGTTCAGATCCAGTAATGTGCATGATATATATGAAGTAGAAAGGGTATGCACCACCGAGTATTTCGAGCGATGAGGGGTCCAACGTACAGAAAGCTTGGTAATGATCGTCGACATGACCTTCAAGACCTCAGCATCTCGAGCATTGGGGACATTTCGGTTGTAATCGGACAAGACAGCCTCAAGAAGGGCTGGAACAATGTTTGTTCTGACCATCTCAAGGTCATCGGCCTTCTCAACGTAAGTTTCGACGAGCTTAAGAATCTCCTTTTTAATCGTCCTCAATCCACGGACTTGCGGCATCTTAGTTGCGATTTCACCTATAAATGATTAGTGACACTGCAATGATGATGGCTCCAGTAGTATGCTTACCCTTCTCAGCGACTGCTTGAGAGATCATCTCGCTGGTGGCTCTGTACATGGAGAGCATGTCCATATAGATTCTGCCGATTTGAGGATAGAAGTAGCTTCCGATGGAAGTACATGCCGAAACGTTGGTCTTCATGACATTTCCGATGACCTTGATGGTATCGCCGTCTTGCAAGATCTGGGGATTTGCTGTAGCTTGTGCAATGATGGCGTCCCAAGCGGCGTTTGGATACGACATTAACTCAGCGATGAGTCTCTCCTGGGCATTCTTCTGAGGTTGCGCGGCGATCATGTAACCGCAAGCCTCATAGAAAGTATGGACTTGCTGTGGCGAGAGATCGCATGTGATCTTGCGCATAGTCCGAACAATCTCCTCAATAAACGGCTCATTCTCGCCTGGTTGATGGGTGACAAAGTGTCGCTTGCATTGCCTAGCGATCTTAATAAAGGTATCGCAGGCCATGTCTTGGACACCCTCATGCGATTCGTGCATGAATTCGAAAAGCTTATTGACGACTGTCTTCAAGAACTTCCAGTGAGCCTTCAAGAATCGCGGGTATTGGCCCACGATATACATGATGTTACTGGCCACCACTGCTTTGTTGTCCTTCCCGCGCTTCATCTCGGTCAACCCAAGGAGGTCCTTGATGACAGTAACCAGGAAACGCTTCTCAGTCTCTTCGTTCATCGCCAGGGAGATTGAGCCGATAGCCCAACAGAGGGTGTTGCAGTTAGCCCAAGACCATTCACTTCCATCGACTTGTCGAGCCAGCTTATCAGTCATGATTGATTCGGTATCAACAACATCCAAGTGGGTGAGATAGACCAAACATTCTCGAGTGGTTTTGTACAGCTGGATCGTATCGCTCTCCTTCACGAACTCTCGGACAATCTCGCCCTCGTCATTCTCGACGATCAAAACTTCTTCCGGCCGGACCATCTTCTCAATCATAACCACTCTTAAGTTTGAGAGAACTTCGCTGTACTTGTGTTTGCGAAGCGGGTAGTTGGCCAGCAGGCTGGGATTGGGCGCACCAGGAGTATTATTAGTGAGATTGACACCGACCAGGGGATTGATGTCATTCAGAGGAAGAGACTGCATCTCATCGTAGAGTTCTTGAACAAGCTTAGTCCAATACTCTAAACAGATCTTGAAGATCTCTCGGTCTTCGATTTGTGAGATTCGGATGAGGTAGAAGTGAGCATGCGTGAGGAAATCTCGGTTTGGAAGGTTCTCAATAAGCTGCCGAGAGATCAGTAAAGCGAACTTGCTCTATGTGGCGAATGGGCCAACTTACGTTGAGGTGAACGCTAAAGAAGTTTGTGAGGAAAAGGGCAAGATTCTGAATGAACTCCTGATCCTTTGAATTGCTTGAGTTATAAGTGGCTTTGAGGTCAAGAGTAAGTGGGATGATGTTCGAGATGGTGGTCAGGACCTCCGTGAACATTGACACCAGCTTCTCGTCATAGGCATTGTTCTGGCCGGTCTGCAATCCACCAATCTCAGTCAAGCACTTCAGTGTAATATTTCGAAACTCAGGCATCTCCAAGAAGCGAGTTCGCAGAGTATCGATGATGGCCGTCTCGAAAATGTAGCCAAGTGGGATCCAGTTGAAGAATCGCAGAAGGGTCTCGAGCGTGGCCTTAATGAGGCTTGCTTGAGTAGCGCTATTAAGGACCTCGTTGCAAAGCTGGAAGATGGACGAGAATTCGGAGCACATCGTGGTCTTCAAGTTCTTGGTTTTCAGCGAGGTCATCTGGTCTGCCGAATAGTCGAAAACCTCCTCGGAAAGAAGCCGTAAGATGGCCATGTTGTTCTCACATATCGACAAGCTGCTGTGGCAGGAAGAAATGATCTCGTTGATGAAGGTGGGCCAGTTGTGGGGCCATTCCTGCTTGAGAATGGAAACGAGGACGAGGTTGAGTTTGTTAAGGAGGGTTCGTTGGGATTTGAGTGATTCTTCGGTGCTCGAGCACTGGATAATGAAGCCGACTACAAAGTTTCGAATACCTAGGACAGTCAGCTTGTCGCCCATCGCAAACATGCCGCAGATGCTCACCTTGGCATTGCTCCTTTGGCAAAACCTTCCATCTGGTCATAATCACAGTATCGAGGACTTGCAGGCCGAGGTCTGGAATTTGTCAGCTACAATAGAACCAGCAGTAGCACGAAAAGTTTGGAGACGAACATTTGGTCTGAGGGTACTGGGCCTCTTGTAAGATCTTGTCGACTAGTAGCCAAGAGTCCTGATCCTCCTTGAACTATTGTGGCATGTTAGTATGTGACGGCTGAAAGAAAGCCTCGTCGGCGCATAGAGACTGACCTGGTTCAACTTTGCTTGAGCCTCCTTTTGCTACACATCGGACGCGTTAGTTATAATCCCTCAATCTACAAACATGGAAAGATGATCTTACAATATCCCCGCGACCCTCGAACAGGTTGCGGGTTTGTTGATCTAGCTCAGCAATGGTAGTAGCCATGTTGGCGACTTGATGCTGAAGATATCACGCTTCCTGCAGCAATAGAAGTTCCTCGACTCCAAGGATGCTCTTCTGCAGCTCTCGCTGGCGTCGGACAGCTTCACGACAGGATGTTGGGGTTGTGGAAAAGTCTGAAAGAGTGCGATCGTAGATGTGGTGCAGTGTTGAGTTAACCAGCCTTCCTGCAAAGAGCGCCCCGCTCTTAGCGCGTTTTCTGATGACTAAGGAGCGTCGGTCTATCGGCGTTAAGGCCGATAACCTCGAAGCGCAATACTACACTCTACAACTTTCGAACATTTTTGAAATATTTCTATACTATGAAGGCAGATGGAGAGTTTCATAATATGACGTCTGCACTTTGCCCTATGTTCTCATCAGAAAAAGTCTCTCTGCAAGTTTTCGCGTCTTTGTCTATATTTTTCAAGTCTAATGACTCGACTCAAAGGAATGTTTGATTACTTCCAGCCACTTTCACCTGCTTGCTCGAAAGAACACAAAATCTTCATCGCTGTCCTGGAATGACAGCCCGGTTGGAGCAGACTCTGGTTCTCCTATTTTCCATTTTCTATTTCCCACTCTCATGCTTTCCCTCCCTGCAAATGTGAGCTATCTTCATCTAGGCATCTGATGTTGTCTTCTGAGCTTCATTTCAGGACGTTCAACTTTCGACGAGAATCAGAACACCAAGTCATATATTAACGGCCCACGAGAAATCATGTGAAGAATAGCTCTTCCAGAAGTATGTACAAGAACTCTTCTCTGTGAAAGGCTCGCTATCGATGAGCTCGCCCTGATAGAAACTGCGTTCCGCTATCAAAAAAAAAAAAAAAGAGAGAGAGAGAGAGAGCTAGTACAGCTACTTCAGAATACCTATTGCTTGCCAATATGAAATTCGTTACCCAATATCATGACTCAGATCAAAGACCCATCATATTTCCCATTCTCACTCGAGCTTTCATGCGGTCTACAAGAGTGCAGCGAGACCAGAAAGAGTAGCAAGATCAGCGACATACTTGCCAATCTCCATGGCGCTCATGGCACCAGATGCCTGCTTAGGTGTCGAAGTAGCTGCGGCGAAGGAAGTTGTGGTGTTGGCAGGCTTGGAGGTAGTCGTTGCGAGAGTGACAGAGGTGATGTTGGAATTGGACTTAATGGGGAAGAGGTGGTAACAACGGTGATGGTGCTGTTTGATGGCTTGGAGATGGTTGAAGAGACGAGAGCAGATGTGGAGATAGTGATGCTTGGGGTGGAGACTGAGGTAGAGGCCTTTGAGGTCTATTAGTATTTAGTATCGAGCAGAATGGATGGGATTGGGTCAATATGTGAGAACTCACGCTGGAGGAGGTTTGTGCCATGACACCGGAAGCGTCCAGAACAACGAGGAGAGATGAGACACGCATGTTGACAAGGATCCTAGAGGTATGATTTGGCAGGGTGATTCTCGTCTTCGAAATGAAGTGCTTTGGAAGCAAAGCAGCGAAGGGAGGGATTCTCATCCTCCCTCATATATCTTCAATGCGAGGTTTCGATCCAGCCTGCTCATTTGCCGTGATGCGAGTAAAATACATTGGCAAATTTGGATGCAGAACCAAACTTCTCCGCCTTACCCGATAGGACATCGATCTCGGTCCTATTTCTTCTAATCAATTGTTCAGCCAGCCGGCGACGTTGGAAGATGGCTTAGCACGTGCTTTATGTATGGTTAGTTGAACAAATGCCAAGGTAAGCCTCGAACTATGAGACGTAAGTCTCTGTATGTTGATGCTTCTGATGGGCAGAGCACGTGCCTTTGCTACGATTTTATGCAATCCGTACTCATCTGGGCAGTGTGGTGTCATTGGCGTCTCCAAGAAAGGCACTGCTGCGTACTAGCCAACCATGAAGTGCAAGAAAAATAACGAACTCACGAATCGATAGTACAAATCGTAGAGAGAGCATGCTCAAAATTGCGCCAATCATTCGGAAAACGTGCAATCGATAGGTAACCGCTAGGCTTGTTGTCTTGGAATTTGCTTCTTTATAAAACCCATCTTCGTCTCCGTCTCCGTACGGCCTTTTTTCTATGCCTTTTGGTACCCTGCCTCGGAGAGGCCATTCTCTAATGCTTTGATCGCACGATCAATATCATCACGCTTCGGATCTGTCTACAAAACTTGTTATTCAGCAGTTCAAAATCTCAAGTAGCGTATCACTTACAACGGAAACACCCATGTGGCCGAATCGAATGTACTTGGCGGCGATTTCCTTGTGCAAACCACCAGCAAAGATCACGCCCTTCTTCAATAGATTTGGCAATAACTCTGGTGCCTTAACGTTCTCAGGAAGATAGATTGCGGTCATGCCATTAGCTTGGTCGGCAGGGTCCGAGGCCAGCTGCTTGAGGCCAAGGTCGGTCACAGCCTTCTTGATTCTTTGAGATGTTGCTCGGTGTGTGGCAAAACGTTCAGAAAGCGGTTTGGAAAGTATTTGACTCAAAGAGGTGTGAAGTGCATGAATCAGCTGCGGTGAAGGTGTGGCAAAATATGAGGCTTTCTTAGCTTCATAATTTTGCATGACTGAAAAAGCGATTAGCATTGGGTTCGAGTTCACCAGTTATGAAACATTGTGGCTTACTTGGCATCCAGTTCTTAAAAGACGCAAAGTAAGACCCAGGTGGTGTCTTTCTGCTCTGGAAGGTCTTGATGGCTCTTCCACTGTACATGGAAATTGAAAGTCCAGCTGGGCAGCCAATGGCTTTCTGACTGGCCGTGACAACACCATCCAGTTGCCATTTGTCAAACTCGATTTCTTCACATCCAACACTGCATACACCATCGACGATGAGGAGAGTCTCGGGTGAGACACGGTGGACCAACTCAGAAAGAGCTTTCAGCTCGCTCAGCACACCAGTTGAGGTATCAACATGAGTGACTGTCACCAACTTGTACTTCTTCTCCTTCAAGGCCTTCTCGATCTCTGGGAGTTGCGGTCTTGATCCGATGGGGGCTTTGAGTTGCGTAGCCTTGACACCATAGGTCTCGAAGCAGTCCGCGAACGAGTCCGCAAAATATCCAGTATGAAGAACCAAGACGTCGTCACCCGGTTCTGCCAAGTTCGCAGCAACTAAATCCCAACCAAGAGTACCAGATCCAGAGATAACAAACGGTTGTGAGGAGGGATCGGTGGTTTGGAACAGCTTTCGCAACATCGACAGAGTCTCTCCGAATGTAACAACGAAAGGTGCGCCGACGTGACTCTCACTTAGAGAATACCACAGTCAGTTCAATTCATACTGTAGACTCCTCAAGAAGGGAACACCAGGCTGTACATACCTGTAATGGCTCATGGATTGTAGCACAGCATCGTCGAACTCGATTGGGCCCGGAATGAGCAATGCGGGGTGATTTGGCTGGTTAGACATCTTGGAGTTGTCTTCGGTTTGCGAGCTGGAGCTGATTCTTCTTGCTTTGGATGCTTCGTTCAAATATCTCTCGATTGAATATGGAGTGTTGATTGGAAGTGGCTGCCAAAGATCCAGGTGTCTGGAGATCACAGACAACCTGGCGTGGGGAGGAGCCACCTTGTTGATGGCGGGGTACACCCTTCGGAGAACGAGAGATGCCAGCGTTGACGTAGGTCCTCCGTATCTGCCCGAAAACGGCAATTGGACAACAGAACGTTGATTTTGAGGGCTGCTTGATTTGGAATTGCCTCTTATGGTATTACTATGCGAGGTTTGCTTGTTGGCGCTGCATACACATCGGCATCATTGGAAAATGTCTCATCCCTAGACTTAATCTACGACCTCCGAACTCGGAATAAACTCGGAATTGGATCTTTTGGTGTCACGTGATCGCTTGGCACAAATCAAGGGTAACACCAGACGAATGGCTTCTCTCCTCTCCCAAGATATGGAAGTCGACAAAAGCGATTTCTCTTGGTTGAGCTCTCAGCTCAAGGCTTTCGTGTATGTGTTAAATGCCTGATACATATACTTGATGGTCAATAAAGTTGCTGTTATCAAATGCTCGGGAGGTGCAGTTGCTCCTTCCATTTCAGACGTAATGTCTACCACCAGTCGTTCCTGCTTGTCTTCCCAAATCCGAGAGAGAATTTTCTTGAGAATCTCCATCTCCTCCTCTCCTTTTCTCCATGCATCCGTACTAGCATTTGTTACAGGTATCTTTTTGGGATATCTCCATCATCATTATTCGAAGCACGCAGGCTTGAATTTTGATCAGCACCCATGCCTCAATACTCGAGGGAAAGTTTTCAAAACTACTGCATCGATCCTACAAAGCATCATCGTCAAATTCAAGCTGGCTGGAAGGTCTACTTTCGAGCCACATGGTCAGAGTACCTTGCCCTTGCAGGCTTTGCTCTGCTACTGCTTGGTCTCTATTTCACTCCCCTGTACCGTCTCGAGAGTCGTGTGTTTCCCACGTGGCCCTCGGTTATGCCTGAAAAATACATGGCTCCCTATGATCTTCAAATGCCAAAGGACCTGAGCTATCCATTCGAGGAGGCACCGATCTCGACTCTCAGCTGCTTCACGATTGTCACCTTGGGTCCGACGATCGTGATACTCCTGTTCCAGATCAAAATCCGGAGTTTCTGGGATTTTCATGCTGCATCAACTGGAGCTCTGAAAGCTGTTCTTACTACGTAAGCTCCATGCCCTTAGCACCGACTTAGAGACTTGCCACGGGACCTGCCCTGACAGTGCATGCAATTCTAGGTCTCTCATCAACACTATTCTCAAACATTTCGTCGGCGGCTTCCGACCTCATTATCTGTCAGTGTGCAATCCTGACCTTAGTTTCATGAGGAAAGGAACATATTATTATGGGAATGGAACAAGTTATGATCTGGCTACTGGGGTTGCTGGGAGTGCCATCCAGAATTATGCTACGGGAACCGTTGCATTCAATAATTCGTTCTACCAGTACGGATGGGTTCCTCCAAGTGTCTGCAATGGTACTAGAGCAGAGGTCCAGCGAGCGTATGTTTATCCTCTCTATCAAATTCGCCAAATGGAACATGACATCTACAAACAGCCTCGAGAGCTTTCCAAGTGGCCACTCTGCCTGCGCTTTCGCCGCCGCAACCTTTCTTGCCCTGTACATAAATGCGAAGCTCAAGTCATTCTCCGACCACACAACGGATATTTGGGCCCTCGTTCTACCGATCACTCCCTTGATTGGGGCATCTCTGATTGGTGGCTGCATGCATGTAGTCCACGTAAGTTGTACCCTTTTCTTTCAATTGGCAAATGATTGCTAACGCAGCGTCAACGACAGCATCATCATGCCCATGAGATCTTTTTTGGCGTGCTGATTGGATCTGTGATTGGCTTACTTGCATATCGGTCTGCCTATGCGGCGGTCTTCGATTTCCGCTTCAATCACATCCCACTTCCGCCCTTAGCCCTTCGAACACAGTTTCTCTATGCTCAGAAGACTTCGACCGCCACCTCCAGAGGGTTGGAGAACGATATTGTCCCCGAAGAGGACAAATTGGTTGTTTGGAACTGGTGGAAGCTGTCAGGTACTGGGGATGAGGACCAGGAAAGAAGTGCGGCTTGGCTGAACAGTCTCCGATCTGTGCGAGCGACTGCACGAAATATTGAGGCCATGCCGGGCAAAAAGAAAGTTGATCGAAAGCTTCAAAAGCTTTAAGGGGCACCAGTGAACGGAGGTTAAGATACAGGTTGGGGACTGGAGTCTGTGTCTTCTTAGAGCACGGCTACAGCTATGATAAAGTGGTTTAGATTGGTCATTGGTGGAATCCTTTCTTTCATTTGTGATGGTTAGACCTGTTTGAGGTTCGGTCTCGATGCACATGGCTTACCGTTTGTATCCAAGAGACATTCTACCTGTCAAGGCTCAATTCACTTTCTTCGATTTTTCTCGGTGTAGAAATTGTCCGTTTTATATATTATTTCCACGATTCTTCCTCTTGTCTGGAAGGTGCGTGGGACCTTCACCGCTGCAACGGTTTTCTTTTCGCTTTGTGCACCGAGAGAATCGAGCACTCATTGCAAGATTATCACCGCCGAGTAAACTCTTTTCGAACCAACATTCAGTATACAAGACTAATCGTCAATGCCAAATAATGCCTCATTTCTCCTATCGGTGCCTACTAGCTACAAGCCATGATCAACCTTCATGTCTTCAACACCCCGCTCAATGACTCCCAGTCCCGCCATTTCAAACTCATACTCTAAATCTAGCTGCGCCTCCCGATACAAAATGTTCTTCTCATTCGCCATCTTGAAATTATATGCTGCCTCTTCATCATTAATCACATGTTTCTTCAGTTTCGGGTTCCCTGTAACCGCAGCCTCAACCTGCAATTGCATCGCACAACCCCTGTCAAGCAACCCAAACAAGAAACCAGCTTCATCGACGGTGCTTCCAGTAGAAAGCAGACCATGATTCATAAGAATAGCGACTTTGTTCTTAGTCCCAAGACTTTGTGCGATATTCCGCCCCTCCTCTTCAGCGAACACGATTCCGCCGTAGGAGGCGTAGACGGCGATAGAGTTGTGGAGCGTGCAGATGTCCTGGCTTAGCATGTCGAGGCCGGTGGCGAACGAGGACCAGGAGCGCCCAGCGTTGGTGTGGGCGTGGCATACGGCGTGGACGTCAGGGCGCGCTTTATGGATCTCGGAATGGATGAGGAAGCCTGCTGCATTTGCTGTTTTGGCCTATATTACTGAATATCAACATTTTCGCTCTTCACTTGCCGCATTTGGATGGAGTGATAGGTGGTGAATAATGACTTACCCTGTTTCCACCAACAACCTTCCCAGTATGCACATCGAGACAGATCAGGTCTCCTGCTGTCATGAGACCGAAGTGCCTCCCGAGGGGGTTCATCCAGATGTAATTCTCGAATTCTGGGTCTCTGACTGAGATATGGCCTGACATGCCTTCAGTGAAGCCTTTGCGGGAGAAGTCGCGGAAGACAGCTGCCGTGTGGATGAGGATGTGACGGCGATGCTCGGCGTGGGAGGTGAAGGTGGGGATTCCTGAGAGAGGAGGTGAGTATGATTTTTTGAAGTGACGAGGTGTAGGAGGTTTAGAAAGGAGAATATGGAAGGTGCTAGGCTTAGAACCTATGAGACTCTTTTGACACTTGCTAAGGTCCCCAGCATTTTATGCACATGTAGAAAAACTTCGAGGAGGAATTCCAACTGTCGATTGAGTTTATATCCATCCCCTTACGGCTTTCAGTAGTTTAGCCTGTGACTTCACTTGACACAAACAGAAATTCATTTGTCCCAATACGCTGAAGTAAATCAAATGCAAAGAGATGCTCACCTGGCATAATCAACGGCCCATGGCTGATAGCCTCTAAAGGTGTCTTGTCCTCTACTCCATGGACATGCTTCAACTCCCCTGTTGGCTTCTCAACCCCCACTTTAGCCTCCTGCACCACGAACTCTGTTGTCGCTGAAGGGGCCATCTTCAGATTCTGAGATTTGTTCGGGGAAGTTTCCAAGCCGCGAAATTTGAACAAAGTATATACAAGAGCAAAAATGATTGAAGAGATTCCCAGAGATAGAGATGGGGTTTGAGGCTTTGAGGGCGTGAGGTGTGGCGCGAGGCCAGCGGCGGGGTCTGCGAGAATGGGGTAGATGGCCTATCAGAAGTGCTTCATGTGTAACGCTTCTGAATGGGCCAGCCATCAGAACGGGAAGGAGTCCCCGATTCCATTCAAGTGAAGAGAAAGCCTCTCATCTGATATGGAAGCTTATCATTATGTTTCACAGTCATCGTGAAAGTGCATCAAGCGGGGCCTAGAAAATGAGTCATGGAAATAAAACGGTATTGATATATAGTGTATATATATAGCAAGAACAAGAAGAGAATATTGTCTAATTCTCCTTAAGCTCAAAAACAATTTGTCTTCGGCAGAGCCACAAAAACCACAGTCAACGGAATCGTAATAATAAACCCCCACAAGTTCGCTCCAAGCACAGTCTTATCCTGCAGCAGCCTCAACGCCTCATCTTGAGTTCAAGTCGTCTTATCCCACACCTTCTTCAGCAGAGGCTTCTTCTGGTGCTTCTCCACCCAGCTCGTACTATCAAAGCTATTCTTCGGGCCAAAGGTCTGCAAGCTCGTCAGCCGGAAACTGCTGCCGTCTTTAATGTAATCGTAGTCCCCTGTCCTTGACGCCATCTCCACGTTCCGGTTCTCTTGGCTAGAAAAGGAGTCTCGTCTCAGGTCGCCAATTTCGGAGTCCAGGTCTTGTTCCCAAGGACGCAGGGTGTGCGCATGGCTATGGTGGAGAATGACACAGAGGCTATTGTATGCAGCGATAATGGTGTAGATGCCGAGGAACCAGACGGGAGCGGCGAAGATGCACCACCAGCGGCTGACGGGAGAGAGTGAGCATGATGGCGACTACAAGCCGAGAATGATATGCATGACGCCCATGGTGCGGACGAAGAAGGCGCAGGGCTTGTTGCCGTTGCAGATGGACTAGCGGATGAAGTTGGGGTTGGATTGACCGCGCAGGGTGGCTTCAGCGATGGTGACGGCTGGGATGAGAACGGAAGGGTGGGTGGCGTGTTGGAGTGCGTGAAGGCAGAGGGCGCGGTCTTTGTGGGAGAGGTTAAATTCGCGGGAAGCATTGAAGGTGAGATAGTGGTGCATGACCCGATTAACTTCTTCTCTCATTGGTTGGATTTTGACTCGAAATTATCAGTAACGTACTCAAATAGAAGCCGAAGACATCTTACATGGCTGCCATTTCATCCCTTACTGAGGAGCTCCATCGCTGGTTTGGCTCATTGCCGTGGACTCCGTAACCGAGGGGGCCACGGTGCTTCCATTTTCTTTGATGATAGACATGTGAGCATCAGGGCTCTTCGATAGGTCCTGATCATCAGTAAACAGAATACTGTCTTTCGCATCATGTCCTCTCTCCATCATGGATGCAATGGCGTTCTTATTTTTCTTTTCCCCCGCATTTTCCGCCTTCTCAGGATCACTGGCGAGATTGTGAGCCTCCTTGTCCCAGGGATCCACTCGGAGAGAAAACCTTCTCCTTCTCAGACAAGGCCTCAAATCGACGAATATAGTCTTTGTACCACAGATAGAATTGGAAATTCTCTACATTGTGTTCAACGTAGACGAGGCAGTCAATGAAGTTGTTCAATGAACATGGCTGTAATACCGGTCAGCTCAAGTACTTTTGCTTGCTCATGCTTCACTTACAGGCAATGCCTTGTTGCCCATGACATCTTCAAGTGTCAATCCTTTGGGAACTGCACGCTTGGAATCTATGTTGTTAGCACATTGAAAACTTATATGAGTTTGAGACTTACTTTTGGCTCTGTCAATATATCTCTGACACTCTGTAGTATTGATTGGTCCATTTGGCCTGCTGGTATAGTCTGGCCGTCTAAAAAGAACAGACATGGTGCTTGAAACGTTGTGATATTCAAGTTGATGATATAAAATGGGTGATTTTAATTGGAGAAAGAGAGCAGCTGAGATGGTATCAAAAGAAAATACTCAGGGGACGAAGTAACAATGATGAGATACAAGCAAATGTAGAGGAGAGAAGGCAAAACTCTTTGACCTTCAGGGAACCAGGTTGTCATAATTATTTCCTTGCTGGTGATGAGGAACTAGACTCGTTACTGGCTGCCGTGGTCGACCCGCCGTGGAGCCCAAGTTCATAGTAGTGATCAATACTTCTCGTGGTTGGAGTGATCGATAGCTTTCATGTCCGTTGTTCTCCAGATTCCAGCCGTCTCGGAAGTAGTTCTTATGTCGGCACCATGGACAGGCACGGAGTTGAGCTGGCGGGGAAAATCGATTGGCTGAATCTTGCAGCGCGCTTTCGAAGCCTCCATTTGGAAATTTGGAGCCTTCGGAACCTTAAAATCCCAGCTCGAAACTTCCCGGTTCTCTGAAACTTTGACTTCAGGGTATCATCAGCTCTTGAGGATCAGATGTGGCGTATCCTAGAAGGCCGAGTATGAGTCCTTATCTCTCTGCTGCTCTGCCTGCTCAAACTATCGGCAGCCAGCTGAGAGGAAGGGAAGAGAATTAGAAGAAAGGAAATACTTCCACTCTCATCATTACTGCGGCCGCGATGGTTTTTCCTCTCCAGATCCACAGCGATGTCAGCCGCATCGACATCATCTCAAGGGTGATCAAAGTGTTTCTGCACTTCCCTGAAAGCGATCAAGATCTGCGATAAGATGGGCCTTGGCTTCGGGACTCATGCAGTTCGCAATCAGACTAGCGCACGTCGCTCTGGAAGGGACGAGCTCTGCAGCTCTGGATGCAGATAATGCACAGCATCTCATCTCACCTCTGTTGATAACGTTGATAAGACCCTCTGCACAGTCCAATTATCTCTCAAGATCCTTGAGAACTCTCTTTTAATCTCGATGTTGTTGCAATGAGGAAGTAAAGAAACGAGACAAGACGTCCATCTCCACGTGGTTCGAGACTCGTGGGATTCAGGGGTAATTAATGAAGGGACCATTTGGTACTAACTCTGGTAGCCAATGGTAGCTCAAAACCGGAGTACATTAAATTTGACCAGAACCTCAAGCCTGAGCCCGAAGGGATTTCCCCGATCAGAAAGTACAGCACCAAGATATTCTGGAAAACTACGGTACCAATAGTTGGGCAGTCGTGTGTCTCCGATTGTTGGCGTACACATTAAGCATTTGCATCTCAAAGAGATTGTTATCAAGTCTGTTGCAACTTCACACCATGCGAGTGCTTTGTGTGTGCTGCAGAGCACTCGCCACACAGAGAAACTTTTTCGTCCTTGACAATCATCTCCAGCTCTGAGAAGTTAGCAGTTGTAACGGAGCTATTTCTCCAGGTGATCCAAGCAAGAAATTAAGCTCACAACGGCGCCAGCCAGCTATCACAATCGATCTCTATGATTGACAGGCACCAGGAACCTTTCGAGCATATAGTTGCAGATAGGAGCTGAGCTATTGAAAGCCGATGCCGGGTGTTGGAAGGTCGTCTCCGGATCTCACAAGCCTCTTTCTTGGGCGAGTTCTGATAAGGACGAAGTCGTTGGATGTTAATAACGTGGCGAATAGTTGCAGTAGTGTCATCAAGACGAGTCTGAAGACGAGTGTTTTTGATATGGCGTGGCATTGATGTGCAAAGAAAGGGGAAAGGAGCCTTGGTATTCTTGATGATCTGATAATACATACTACCATGAGAATATCAGTCTCGGCAAATGCCACATCAATCGACGCCACGCGCCCCAATCTATTCAGTAATGAGGCCAGCTCAATAATCCAAGCCTGAACTTCGCATGCCCAATCTAGCCTCTTCATCACAGCATGATTCCCATGAATGCCGCAAGGAATAATAGCAGCCAAAGAGAAGAGTATGGAATGAGCAAAGTCGCCACAAGAGAGATTGCGTCAATTTGAGCTATCTCCCCTTCTTTGACCACGGTGTATGTAGCAGCCGGTATCTGTGTGATGGTGTTCGTCACAGTAACTGGGGTTCCGGAAACATATGTCTTCGGCCCGGAAGACGATACTGGTGTGGAGGTGCTGCTCTCGCTTGTTGTCGAGTTGGGCGATGAGCTGAGGATGGAAGCGGTGGAGACATGAATACATCCATTTGGCGAACACAAGTCGCCAATCGGGCAACATGCACCGCCTGTTTCCTTTGAACACTGAATCGTGGACGCCATGCATAGTGGTGGGTGTTTCTCGTCGGCTGCGCAGAGGAATTGTGAGTCGGAAGCATTACAACAAAAGACACCGGAGTTGGTGAATCTATCCCGGTAGCAGGTCATCTTGACCGGACAGCAGACATTCTATGTGTCATGAGCAAACCTTGAAGTTGTAGATGAGGGGACTCGTTACTTACTAGCTGACCAAATGATTCGCAACTGTTTTGTTGATCGCCGCATTCATAGTATGGAACGTTTTCCTGCGGCGACCTTCTGTCCCAACCCCAGGAAGGACTCATTTCCCGGCGCACCTCGATCTGTCGGAGAGGGAGATAGAGCTGGGTTGTATCCCTTCTGATTGACCGCGGCTCCTCATCTCTGGCCTTTAACCAGCCTTGACCTCCCCAATCATGGTAATATTGATGTGCTACAAAGATAATGCCTATGATCATAAGCCCTATCAACAGCGCTGCGAGAAAATCAAGCCAACATCGGCGACGCACGACATATTCCCAGAAACTCAACATGCGTGAGCTAGAGGGCGATGGTGATGATCCAATCTGCTGTGCTGCATCGAGGCTGTGACAATTGTCTGACTGGCGTCGATTCATTGTTGGAGAGATAT
Organism: Cairneyella variabilis; assembly: GCA_001625345.1. NCBI lineage: Eukaryota > Fungi > Ascomycota > Leotiomycetes > Helotiales > Cairneyella > Cairneyella variabilis. The sequence continues at coordinate 45,273 of AYLM01000539.1, read as the reverse complement.
TGAGCGAAAAGGGGACGCGTGTGAAGTAGTAGTATTGAAATGAAGGTAAGTTGTCTAACAAAGCGATAGTAGAGACTCCCAGGTGCCATATAGGTTCGAGACGAAAGAATTACATTGTTAGGTATCGATTTGGAACGGAAGGTGAACTTTGCGCTGAGGATGTGAAATTAAGAAATGAGTCGCCAGCTGGACGAAGGAAAGAACAACTTTCGAAGTCATCAACGCCTCTGGTCAGGGTTTCGGTGCCAAAAAAAAAAAACCATAACAGAAAGGAAGGAGAACTGGCTGTCGATATCTGAACATTGCAAAAGGACAGATACCTTCCAACAACATTCGATTCTGAAGGCCACGAGAGAGTTCAACAAGCTCACATTTTGCTGAGTCACATTTCAATTATTCTCCTCTGTGGAGATAATCGCCCAAATTCTCAACCTGCATATCACTCAATCTCCCATCTTCTAGTGCAGATGAAAGATGGAGGATTCCTCGTGAGTTCCTGTGATATTCCTTGGAGGTCGCGTTTAGTTGAGACAAGTGTTCGAGGGAGCCAGGGGCAGCTTCAGGTGATTGGCCAGCCCTGCGGACCTGCAACCTCAGTGAGTTTTGCCGTCGGCACCTCTCTTTTCATCAGATTGTATCAATTTCGAAGCAAGAGCAGTCTGTCCTTCTTTACTTGAAATAATAAAACATCCTCCACCACAGGTGATATTGGAAAGGGACAAGTCGGAGCCTTAAGGTTAGCGACTCTGTCAAAATGGACCTCGGCACGATTGATTACTGTACTAGGCTACGGCGCCTATCCAAGCCTCATGACGACTATGATTTCACAGGGCTCAGAACTGAACGTTTTGTTGACCGAGGGCCGACAAAAAGAAAATATCTATATATCTTTGGCCATCAGACGCAGCAGATCTGCATCTATCAGTCAAAATGTCTCATACACCTCAATGGGTCAAGAACCTGAAGCCGTCCGGGCCTCAAGGTACAGTTCTCATCAACGCCGAAAGAGACAAGTCCAAGATCTCTGTCGACAAACTATCCAACTTCCTCTTTACTAAAGAAGTTCTGGAGCGTCAAGACAAGATTCTGGGTATCCTCCAATCCGAAAAAGCCTTCGACAAATCTCAGAACTACTTTGATGGGCGGGTTGACAGGTTCAAGACTGCCTTGGCCAGGGCCAAGAAGTTGCGGCAGCTACAAGTCAAACATGACTGGAATCGGGATGAATATATGACTGCCAACGAGCTGATCAGTGAGCCTGGTCCATACGGCTTGCACGCCAGCATGTATTTGGTTTGTCCAAGCAATGCCTTTCCTGAGGACTTATGCTAATATTGAAAGACCACTCTTCGAGACCAAGGAACCGAAGAGCAACACAAACTATTCCTCGCACCTGCTGAAGCATACAAAGCCATTGGATGTTATGCACAGACCGAGCTTGGACATGGTTCCAATGTTCGAGGGTTGGAGACTACGGCAACCTGGAATTCGGAAGACAAGACATTCACTCTTCACTCGCCACACCTTACAGCTTCAAAATGGTGGATTGGGTCTCTTGGCCGAACAGCGAACCATGCAGTTGTTATGGCACAATTGATCATAAACGACAAGCCGTACGGACCACATCCTTTCGTCTGCCAAATCAGAGATATGAAGACACACGAGCCATTGGAGGGCATTCATGTCGGAGACATTGGGCCAAAGTTTGGATACAACACTATGGACAACGGCTTTCTCCTCTTCAACCACGTAAAGATCCCACATGTCAACATGTTGGCTCGTTTCTCAAGCGTTGATCCCAAGACCAACAAGTATATCCGGCCCTCATCACCTTCTTTGGTGTATGGTACCCTTACTTGGGTCCGATCAACCATCGTGCTCCAATCCGGAGGTGTTCTCGCTAGAGGTGTAACCATCGCAACTCGATACACATCTATCCGCCGCCAATTCCAAGACCGAGATGCTCCATCTGACACCCATGGCGAGAATCAAGTTTTGAATTATACGATGGTTCAATTCCGAATTCTCCCTCTTCTTGCAGCCACCTTCGCCCTTCACTTCACCGGCAAAGCTATGATGGCCCTCTACTCCGAAAACCAAAAGAAAATGCAATCAGACGCCGGAAAAGCACCCGATGTTAACCGAGGCGCTGGACCAGAAGAAACCCACTCTGGCAGCGACTTGCTTGCAGATCTGCACGCAACTTCTTGCGGTCTCAAAGCTCTCGGCAGCACAACCGCAGCCGAAGGTCTTGAGGTTTGTCGTAGAGCATGTGGAGGTCACGGCTACAGCTCATTCGGCGGCATCGGCGCCTGGTACGCTGACTACCTTCCAACAACCACTTGGGAGGGAGACAACTATATGCTCACCCAACAAGTCGCCCGCTACCTTTTGAAATACGCGCGCGCAGTCTTGAAAGGCAATGCTCCAAACAACGACACAACACGCATCTTCACCACATTCCTGCAGAAACAAGACATGGGCGCTGCGCACGACGTTCTGGGCTCAGATAGTGATCTCGTCGCCGCGTTCGCATGGCGGACTTCCTTCCTTACGTTCGAGGCCCTCAAACATCGGGACGGGGAGAAGAATTCGTGGAACTCTTTGCTCGTTGATTTCTGGCGTCTCAGTACTGCACACTCGCAGTATTTGGTTGTGAAGAACTTCTACGACGCTCTTCAGTCTGAAAGCTTGAAATACGAACTCGATAACACGACCGTCGACGTGTTGCACAAGCTTTTCCGTCTCTACGCTTTACATACCCTCGAGAAAGAAGCCTCGGAGTTTTATTCTTCATCAGCAGTCACGGTCCGCCAACTTCAACTCGCAAGGACGAAAGCCGTGATGAAGTTGTTGGAGGAGATTAGACCACATGCGTTAAGATTGGTGGATGCGTGGCGTTTCCCGGACTGGCAACTAGATAGCAGTCTTGGGAGAGCTGATGGCAAGGTGTATGAGGATATGTTTTATAGGGCGAGTGAGCTGAATCCGCTGAACGGGTTGACGATCGATCCGTATCCAGATAGTGAGGTGTTAGTTAAGAGAGATGAAACACAGACGTTTAAGAGCAAGCTGTGAGTATTGTTGAGTATTGGAATTGTACATGTTGCATGTATATAGTTTTATGAGATTTTTGATGAGTGGAATATGTTGACGAAGTGAGACTTAAGACTCGCTTGTGCCCCTTTCTGTTTTCTGCCGGTTAAGCGAGGTGCCTATTCCCCGGAGAGAGTATTTATCGTAGTGGTTTTCACTTGGATCATTTCAACTTCGGACTTTCTTCGATTTTGTCAATTATGTAATTTTCCTGACTGCTTCATCTCCTGAAACTGACTCTGGTATCAAACGCACAAACGAAAGTCCCCAACGCCTGCTTTCCACTTCTCCACCCATACCTAACCCTGCGAAAGAAGCTATCGACAGACTTATTAAACAATATACACCCATCCCCTCAGCATCCCTACCGCATTCTTACTCGCTCTTATCCCTCGTCTGCCCCATCTCCTCACTCCCATTAGCCGGCGTCCCTCGCTTCTCCTCATCCTCAACAACTCCAGTTGCTCTCCCCGCCTCCTCATCCTCACTCGGCATCTCCAACGGCTTCGTCGGCGCAAACGCACTCTTCCTCCGAATCTTCTCACCATAAAAGTAAAACGCCACTGGGATCGGCACCAAACATAGCGCTACACACCCAAGTAACGTGCCCGCCCAATTAACACCTAGAGCTGCAAACATGTATTGCGAGAAGAGCGGAAAGCCTGCACCGGCAAGAGATCGAAGGAATGTGTTTGCAGCGATGGCGGAGGCGGCGAACATGAGGTATGCGTCGACGAGGTAGTTGAGGGATTGCAGGAAGATGGCTAGGAGCCCGAAGCCGGTTAGGAGCCCAGAGAGGGTAGGGACGATCCAGTGGATGGAGGGCTTGTAGCCGGACCAGCCGAACCACTGTTACACGCAAAAGTCAGTACATTTATCCAGACAAATCTTTAAGACGGGAGGGTCCAAAGAGATCGGAACTTACGAAAAGACCAGCAGCGAAAGACACTCCGCCAATGATCACCGGAGGAAGACGCCATTCAGGGATCGGAACCCCGTTATTAGCAGCCAATTTCTTGTTATAGCTCGGCTGTGTGAGGATCACATAGATACCAGCACACAACATACCAATAATCATTCCAAAATATGGCAAACCGCCAATGCCGCCACTGAAGCCGTGGATCTCCTGGAAGACAATGGGGTAGGCTGTCAGGAAGAGATAGAGGAGTCCGTAGATGAAAGCCATATAGATTGAGAGTAGGAGTACGATGGGCTCGGTGAATAGCAGACGCATTGGCCGAGAAAAGTTCTTCGTGACGAGCTCGCGGAAATCGATTTCGATTTCGTCTTGCTTGGCGTGGATGCCCCAATTCTTGGTTCGACGGCGGAGCTCGGCGGCTTTGGAGACGAGGATTATGGGTGGGTAGGTTTCTTCGAGGAAGAAGAGGTCGAGGAAGAAGGCTGCGAAGCCCATGATGGCAACAAGCCTATACGCAACTATCAGAATCTGTCTCAGACGAGCAATTGGACTCTGCACATACCATTCAGTCCATCTCCAGCCCAGATAACTCTCCACAATAAAACCACCAATGAACGGAGCTAGCAAAGGCCCAGCAAAAACGGTCATAGAAAAGACCGTGATAGCCAGACCACGAGATCGGTTGTCAAACATATCGGAGAAAACAGCGGCTACAACCGCTAGCGGGCATGCCCCAAAAATCCCTAATCATACAGTGTCAGCTTAACCCCGCGTCGCACTCGGATCTAGATACGAACCTCCCCAGAAGCGGCACAGCAGGATAGTCTGCAAATCCTTCGCAGACGCCACAGCAACCTGGAAAATCGAAAATCCAAACATAGATATAACCAACGGCAGTCTTCGGCCTCTCAATTCGGAGAGAGGAGCCCAGAAGGTTGGCCCGATGGCGAATCCGAGGACGTAGAATGAGAGACCGAGAAGGCCAACTTCGGTAGAGACATGGTACTGTGCTGCTACCGTGCGGGTGGCCGTTGAGAAAATACTTGACGTAAAAGCTGAGACCATGGTCGTGTATCCCAGCATAACTGCCGTTAAAACCCTAAATCCCAAATCAGTCAAACCCCATCGTACCAGAATTATTGGAGCTCAATTGACGTACTTCTTCTTCATAGGCCAATTCTGCGCATGCAGAGGATCGTCAGGGCCGTCAAACTCCACCACATACTCCTCTCGCGCAGGCAGTAGAGGTGGGTAAGGCTTCCCCAAACCCATCTCCGGAAGAGGCCTCTTGCTCTCTCTGCTCTTGCCCGTCAAGCTGCGTCCCACGGTCCCGGTATGCTGGCTCTTCGCCGTCTGTATCCGGCTCAAGACTGTAGGATGCCTCTCCAGATCGCGCTGCGTGGACATTCGACTCATGGCCGCATCTCTGCGGATCGCATCGCCGTCACTCGATTCCGTGCTTGTGCTCGAGGCTGTAGGCATACGCTCGATCTCATGGCTGGGGCGTCCGTGAGGCGTGTTGATGAATCTCTCTGGGGACGCATCCCGCTCGTTGCGCTCCATTTCTAGATCGGCGATATTCATGATGGCGGTTGTATGAATGCACCTATTGTATCAATGTTGCACCATAAAATACCACCGTATGAATGGGAATGAACAAAATGCGATTGCTGGAGAAAAGCAGATCCAAGAACACGGGAGGGCGACCCTCTTTGTTTTATTTAGAGGCGCCCCTTCCCTGCCCCCCCACCTTGACAAGCTTGACAAGCTTGACAACCAAACCCTGGCAATTCGGGCCCCAAGCTCTGAATCCAACGCCGAGGCGTCTCGTTTGTAAGCCGATTGCAGAAGTTTTACAGAGGCAGCGCGAGAAAGGCGCCTGCACGTGCACTCTGCCGGGAAACGGTTTACGCTAGGACTTGGAAACCTGGCTGTCAATTTCGGACCTGGTGCGCTGCTTCACTTTGTCTAGCTACAACTACAACTACTTCGCATTCGCTCAGCACTTGTACGGCAAGTCAGAACTTTCTATTTGCTTATTCTCCCCCGCCTATCTACGGGCCTTCGCCTTTTCATCTGATTGAGTTCTCACCGCGGCGAGTGGTGACGGCAGTGGCGTGCCGGCGAGAATTTTGCCTCTGAAAAATTTGTTCAAAGCCCAAGGGTGGCATGAGCCACCGTCAACGTTCCACTCCACTTTTCTTTAGGCCGAGATCCACGACCCAGATGCCGTGCCCGGCAAGGCTGCACAAAATCACAGAATGAATGGCGATTGGGTAGGAATACGGATTCGTCAGAGAAGCTTTTCATTTTTGGAGGTTTAAGAGTCTAAAATATTCATAGACCTCTCGAATCCATACTTCCTAAGACTTATGATCCTCGTATATCTTTTGGCTGGCCTAAATATCTGATCAAATCTCTTGCCGAATTATAACTTCGTGGTATGCGTAATAAAGGTCAATCGAGCGTCTATCACTTTACTGAAAAAGGAGTGACCCATTGGAAACCCAGAGCCTAATTGGCGGAGATCATAGAAACTACTAGAATTAGATTAACCTTTAATACGCCGAGTACCAATGTAATATTTATTTGGGCGGGGAGGTGGTATTTCCGAAGGTGATACGAGTATGGAACCACAGCGGAAGATTCGCACCTTCATGCCCGCGGTGGATCATATCCACAGTGACATATCGAAGCCGCTTAATCCGAGAGAAGCATAATTCTAGAAGACTCCTAAATGTGGTATCGTTATTTGCTATGGATTGCTCATCTAAGTCTACACCCATACAACAGCTCTAATTAACCATCAGCCCTCCTCAAACTCTCCCTCACGCCCCATCCCTCCGCAAGCAACGCCCCCGTCTCCTCTAAACTGAGACCCTTCGTTTCGGGATAGATTCTCCAGATGGCTATCCATCCCATGACGCAGACGCCGGAGTAAATAACAAACGTCCAAGCCGGCGTCAGGAACTTCATCATAGGCAAGAACGTCAACCCTACCACAAAGTTTGCTCCCCAATTCGTAGCTGTACTTAATCCTGAGCCTAAGGATCGGACATTGAGAGGGAATAGTTCGCTCTGCATCCATGGCACGTTACCGAGACCGAGGGCGTAGGCTCCGACGTAGAGCATGATGCTGACGAGCACGATGAGGGGCGCGAAGCGTTCGGAGAGAGGGACTTCAGCCCAGGCAGAGGCGGAAGCTGAGGGGTTCTCGGAGTTGAGGTCTGTGGGGAGGGTGATGAAGATGAAGCCTCCGGCGCAGAGGAGGAGACCGAATGCCATGATTGGGATAGAGTAGAGGAGGATACGGCGTCTTCCTACACGGTCAATGAGTAGGAGTGCTACGCAGGTGATGATGAAGTTCGTGAATGCCACAGAGAGTGAGGTTAATGTTGGGCTTTGGAAGCCGAGTAGTGTGAAGATTGTGGCGGAGAAGTACATTAGGGAGTTCTGTTCCATCTGTCAACATGTCACTTCTATAATGAACAGGTAAAACTACTTACGAAACCGCACAACTGCTGCAAGCCTTGGAGCAAACACGCAATCGTCAACGCCCTCCTATTCCCTGCAACCCGAAATATTTCTCTCCAAGTATCCTTTGAAGTTGAAAGCCAGCTTTCTTCACCTTTCTTCCTCTGTCCCCTCAACCTCCCTCTCTTCGCCTCCTCCTCTTCCCTAACCTCATGTTCAATCCCCCTCAACACACCCTCCACCATCCTCTGCACCTCCATTCCCCTCCCAAATACTTTGTTCAACACCCTTCTCGCCTCATCATGCCTGCCAACCTGTACCAGCCATCTGGGCGTCTCAGGCATCACAATCATGACAAAACATTGAATAGCAGCAGGTAGAGCACCCAACCCAACCATCCACCGCCACCCCGTCTCCTTACTGCCCCATTGCACGAACGTCCAGCCCACTACATACGCAACAACCTGCCCAACCGTAATAAACAGCACGTTCAGCGTAACCAGTCTTCCTCTAAAGGGTGCCGGCGCAAGCTCAGCAATATATAACGGCGCCACGAAACTGCCTGCTCCGACCGCTAGTCCAACAATACTCCTGCCAAGAATCATGCCCCAGACAGAGGAAGTGAAGGCTTGGACGAGGGCTCCGAGGATGAATGCTGCGTCTGCGAGGAGAATTACGCGCTTGCGACCTAGAGCATGTGCGAGAAGACCGCAGATAGGGGATATAAGGAGCGCAAAGAGAGCGGTGGAGGAGGTGATGAGGGATTTGTCGAGGGTGGTGAGGGGGTGCCCAAGAGAGAGGTTGATGGCGACGAGGGTGGAGGATATTACGCCTGTGTCGTCTGGAACCACATATTTTGAATTAGTATACATACACCTAAATACCATCACTTCAATTTCGTCCATCATATAGTTCACCATATGACAAGAAGATAGTATATGGGAATTGGGAGGTTTGGGACAGATGTACTTACACCCAAATAACAACCCTGAAATTCCCGCCGAGAGCGTCAATAACCACACCCAGACCCCTGGGTTCTTGAGATTCTTCTCCAGCAGTAGGGAAACATCACTTAAATCCACGTCTTCGTCGGCGGCAGCACCATCTTGGCGGATGAGAGGCTCTTCAGCCTCGAGGGCTGTGCGTGCGTCTGAGGCCATGGCGACGAGTGCTATCGAGTCGGAAGCCAGTGTGAGGAGGTGGAACACGTTCTGAAAAGAACTAGTGAGGAGGTAGCCATTAATTAGGCTGGTAGGTGAGCATTTGTAAATAGTGATGATGGTATTTGGAGCTTACGAATGCAGTAACATTCGCGAAGGCCGAGAATCGCACCCCTGCAGTGACCAATTGATGCGACAGATGCAGGGTCCTGTTCAGTTGTTTGGCTTTAATTTTCTGTACTCGAGAAAGATCGATTTAGAATTAACTTTCACAAAAATGCGTAGATAACATCAAATTTCCAAGAGTCTGCGGGAAGGTGAAATGACAGCTTATGGCAGGATTCTCTACAAGCATGCAAGTGCAGCATGATGAGTTCTGAGTGGCGAACATCTTCTACTACCAGCCCCTTTCGTTCTCCTACCTCTCGTGCATAGGAAGCCCCTTTCGTCGTTCTAGTACTCGTTCATAATATTCTGCTCCATTTATTTAACACGGTCAAGTCTCATGCAAAATCGAGAAGATAGGTGCACGAGTACTAGAAGAACGATAGGGGCTTCATATACACGAGAGGTAGGAGAACGAAAGGGGGCTAGTGGTTTCCAAAGGCAAAATAATCATTTAAGTTCCAATTCGCTCTCATTTTCTACATGATGATGGCAAAGGGTGACAGTTTCATTCTCTAGCTAAAGGACCTTGGGCCAACTTTAAACAGCCCGGCAGAGACCTCTGGGCAACTAAAACATGTTATAAAGAGTGACAAAGACACTTTGACCTAAGAATCAACCAGTTTCAAGCAAGTTCTTTAAGGAGCGTTACGTACTTGGATATCTCAGTTTGTTGGCGGTAAACGATGGGAGTGGATGCAACCCATGTTTTCAAGCAAGGCGTGCCTTGAGCTCCTTCTCAATATTGTCTTCCTTCCCATCAAGAAACAAGTCTACATGCTTGGAGAAGAGCTCAGCATACTGATACAGAAATCCGTGCCCAGAGTTCGGGTAGATATGGAGATGTGCATGCGGGAGCAACTGCTGGAGTTCGAAGCTGTTCGGCGTAGGGATCAAGCGATCGTTGTCTCCATTTGCCACAAACACCGGCATCTTCAGCTCGTGGATACGCTCATATGGGTTGTCAGGACTCGACACGGAGAATTTGGCGAATGCTTCTGTCTGCCGTTTCGCAAGCTCGATATGCAAATGAGGCGCGCGGTCTTGAGTTCTGCTCATGATGCGGTTCCATGAAGCAAGTGCTGCTGCTTGACCATGCGGGCTGGGATTGAAGAAGGACCAACACCAGGCGTCTCTGAACTCTTCCTCTGTAACGGCGTGTGCGAGATCATAGAAGATCTTGCCGGGACCCAACATTGTGTTTGGGGCTTTGCTTGTACGACTGCCAGCAATGATGAGCTTGCGAACAAGACGCGGAGCTGCGAGAGCCACATGTTGAACACATCCACCGCCCATGGAGAATCCGAGCAGGTCGATTTGAGGGATGTGCAAGGCTTCCACGAGAGCGATGACGTTCAATGCCCAGCCGTGAAGTGTAAGTGGGATTTCGCCTTCGCTTTTCCCAATGCCTGCGTTGTCCAGAAGAATGATGGGACGAGATTTCGCAAGAGCGTTGATCAGAGCGGGATCCCAGAAGTCCATGTTTCCTCTAAAGTGCATGTGCATGACGAGAGGAATGCCAGTCTCCAGCCCAAGTCTGCGATAGGCAAGTTTCGTGCCACTCGCATCGATGTACTTCGTCTCGGCGGTTTGGTGGGTTGCCATTTTCGAAAGAGTCTTAACAGATTTCAGTCGAAGATGTTTTCAAGCTCGGATGTCTCCAAGATTGACTCCTCGATAGTTGAACGGTAGCAAGCATGGCTATTTATTGTTTTCAGTTGCACGAAGTTGCTCAGATCTGATTTCAAATATGAGGTTGATGGTGAAGATCGTGAATATACATACAAACTTGACCTCCATCCGCGAAAAGCAATGCTTTCCCTGTTGGGCAGAAGGTAAAATACACTACTGAGTAGTTAGCTGCAGCGCAATGCGATCTCGAAGCATCTCGAAACTGCGAAACCTCAAGGACATCATTGAGGGGGAAGCACTTTATACTTAGGTAGACATTGTCAGTATGGAAAGGCGGTGCTTGAGCTTTGTCGATTGAGATACCCCGAATCCGTCGGTTTTATGTGAAGCGACATTAGAAACGACCGTTTTTGACCTCCAACTGAAAAAGGGAATAGTTTCCCGATTGGGTAAACGCTAAAAAGCGCCTCCTAGTGTACGCGGACCCATTTTGGCTTCGAGTGGGGCACCAGCGTATGCAAGAATTATCCGAACACCTAAAATGTTGCCCTTAAAACCACAACGCCAACTTGAGAATTAAGTCAATTTATATTCCTAAGAATAGCACTACTCGTAGCGGAAAATTTGAATCTAGACTTCTTTTTCTTCAAATATGTCGTTGTGTTGAGATATAGGTGGGTCGAAAGTTTGCGGACAATTCTTGCACACACTGGTGGGGCCACTTCCATGCTCACATAAGCAGGTCAGCAACTCATACACGCACATCCGCACTTCCACACACTATTTCTGAGCAGATCAACTTCTCTATTCTCTGCTTTCAACACCTTATCACGTTTATTCAAAAGAACTAAGTAGCGCTATCTGAGATGGACTGTTTCAGTATCATGAACCCCTCTGGGCCAGCCATCATGATTCACAAGGGATGGCAGAAAGGCAAAGCAGATGTTCCAGCTCCCAGACCAAAACCCAGCGCCGAGAAACCCGCATCAAAGTCAAATCTGAGAAACAGACGACAGTTCGAATTCATTAATACCTCTAAAAAGGGACTGAATATAGATCCAGCAGCAAGAAAAGTCGTCCGGAGTCATGTGATGAAAGACCTTGCTCGTCAAAAACCGAAAGATCCAAAACAAGCAAGAGGTCCACTCCAATTGAAGCCGATCCAGCCAGCATCCCAACCCAATCAAGAGGTGACTAAGGTGCCACGGAATTTCGGCTACCACACAGGCAGCTCTTCTTTTGCTGTTGAGATGCAGCCAAGGATGCATGAACTCTTCAGTCACTACCTCACCCACGCCGCAAAATGGATATATCCTTTCGGCTGTCTCAAATCCAATCCTCTTCGCAGCCCTGAGTGGATCCACTTTGCCGTATCAGATTCGGTAATGCTGTATGCTGTGATGTATTCGGCTGCGGTCACCTTGGCCCTGCTTCAGGGGAAGCGAGAGACAAAGGAAATAATCTACTTCCAAAGTCGAGCAGTAGAGATCGTTCAAGAGCGACTTCAAGACCCAAACACTTGCTATGAGGATGCAACACTGGGAGCCATATCATGTCTGGCTCTAGGAGCAGTATGTTTGAACTTCTTGGTAGGATGTCCAAGCTGACATTCTCACCCAGGCAATCTTGGGGAACGTTAACTATTGGCATGTTCATATGAAAGGATTGAAGCAATTGATGCAAGCCAGAGGTGGCTCATCTTCTCTTGGGACTCTGCTGTATGCAAAATTGCGCCGGTATGTCCTCCCTTATTTCCAAAGAGGACGTGAACTGACGGATACCACTTTATAGAACGGATGTTACAGGAGCAATAGACTTTGGCGAAACCCCATATTTGGACTTCCAACGCATTGCGATATCGCCAACTTGGTCTGTCCTTCCCTCGAGTGTATTATCGGCCACCGAGACCGCAATGAGCGATATTTTGACAACGTGCCATATTCACCCCAACCTCATCAAAGCGATGGTAGAGCTGGCTCACTTCTCCCAATCGATTCAATTCGGCAACTCGAACCCAGGGGTTTCTTTAGATCCTGCAGCATTCTCGGAAGACATATATTCTTTGGAGCACGAACTTCTCGCGTTCCCAGCAACTTTGGCAGATGACTCGTTCGAAACTCCTGTCGACAGAGCATGCCGAACAGGAGCATTGCTCTACCTGAAAGCAATATTGCAAGAATTTCCAAACTCCATGATGGGATCTTCCATACTGCTCGCGAAACTACAGGATTCCATACAAGGCGTGTCGATTACTAAGTCATCGGCCCCTCTTTTGCTCTGGCTTTTACTGGTTGGAGCTGGATCATCAAAGTCAAAGATGCAGTCCTGGTTTATTGGCCATCTGGTACTTGTGACTCGAACGACAGGGATCACTTCCTTTGAGGATGATCAAGTGCGGTTGAGCAAATTGTTGGCCTTGAGAACTGTATTCGGAAACGTTATTGATAAGATCTGGGATCAGGTCCGACTGGAAGAGATCTATTCGGACACATACGAACTCGTGCGACAGCAGCTCAATATCTGAAAATTCCAGAGACATACTGGTTCAACCTTCCGGAGCTTCATCTCCAGCTTCCGGGCCATTCTCTTGGACCTTCGGGATCACTCATCAGCCGAGAGAATGCTGGCAACGCTCTGGCTCTCCCCCCGTGCCGTGACATTGTCAGTTGACAGGTGCTGCCGAATGCTCAAATTGTACAGAATGCCACGTGAGGTTTTCGAAATTCCAATCGATCGATCTGAAGTTGGCCTCTGTCTCAGTGGATTGGTGGAAACCCACTCTTTCATAGAGCTGTCAGCGCGGATCATTCCTCAGGTGTGGCTCAACGACGGACCTCTCTCCGAAGACCCTGCCCCACATGACAGAAGCTCAAGTTATGATTCGCTGCTGCACCAACAAAGAAAGACAACTTTACCCACATAACTTCGTACTTTGGTCGCCCGGCGTAATATGTCCGCCAAAGCCTTCTACATATTTCTCTGCGAGCAGGGAATATGTCCAATAACATCCATGTTTTCGTCTGGAATATACTCTATTAGGTTTAAGTAGAGTATCTGTGGATTTGGAACTATTACGCATACCACGAAGTAAGAGGCGTAAATAGTTCCGCCAAGCCTTCTGGTATTCCACAGAAACAAGGGGATATGTCCAATCAACTTTTCGGCTTTGTCGGCAAACCACCTTTTGAGTAAAGGAGATCATTTGTGGATTTGGATCTACATAGTATGACGCCAAGTATGACGCTCCCGCAAGACAGGCTGACGCACCGCCACACCTTTCAGGCACGAGATCCCCGATTGCCTTAAGGGGTTTCGACCTTTTCAGCAACTCGAGGCTTCGTGCCACTACACCGTAGGCGATTGGACCAAGAGTTCCCGACCCTCTGGCGAGGAGAGGTCAAGCCATAGGTCGTGCATTAGGGTGAGCAGTGCGTACTCTGACCCTAGGTATCAGAATTTCCTTTGACGCACAGACACCTGGCAGCCCACTCCATCGGGTAGGAGCTTTAGCTCCTCTAACGGTGGTCACGTCAGAGCCTCCTCTCTTTATATCTATACTCTCTTCGACCGCTCCTTCCTCGCCTTTTTATCCTTCACCATAAAACTCTACAACTGCTTTTCCGAGCACTCCTTCATAGCACTTCAACTGCATGTTTCGATAGCGAAGTCAACGACTTCATCAACACCTCAAAGCAAATCTGCGAATACCTTCATACCTCGATCGTCAGGCACGAGAATGTTTAATTCACCCACCATGAATCCAACACAAAAGTCTCCCGAGAGAGCATTTGCTCTCCAGAAATATCTTCTTCTGCACTCTCAGCACGACGCATTGCAGAAACATCTCAGTCAAATTACTGCCTCGGTCCCCAGCACATCGAGAAGCACCTCGTCCTCTCCTGACCGATTTAGGCACTCGTCCCTTGGGGCCGCCTCATACTCTTCATCACCAGGATCGGACGATGGCTTGCTCGCCTCTTCACCTCCAAAGGTCATCCGCAATCATCATCGAAGCGGCAGTATTCCTGTTTCTCAATCCCAACGGCCCCGGATTAGAACTCGACGATCATCACTTCCGACCGTCATCGATGAGTCTATCTTAGAAGAAATCGAGGAAGATGAGAACAAATTGAAGAATGTCAATCTGCAGATCAAGACAACTTTGACAGATCTGCTCAATTGCGAGAGCGTGAGACAGGATAGGAGATACAGGATGTGGGTGCAGACAAGATTGATGGATGTAGAAAGGGAATTGAAGAAGAATAGGAGCAGGAGCTGTGATCGGAGGCAGAGTTTTGATGCTGGATTGATGTTCGCTTGATGGTAATGATGGAAGGGCGCACTCGATGGAATGATGGCCCCGGGTTTGGGCTTTGGCGTTATGGGCGACATAGGATTTCGGGAACAGGCTTAGACGATTGATTGTATTAGGACACCCTAGATTGGCTTTTCAACGCCTGAGATTCAATTCTATCATTGTATTATGAAGTCTGACATCATTCCCTTTGTCATGAGCCACTGCGCAGTCGTAAAGTGCGATACGGACGTATTTTTCAAATTGCCCCTTCGGGCGTATGCTGTCCTTGGCATCCAACGCTCGGGTCACTGTCTCGCCGGGAGGCACAGTCACGTCAGGAACACCACGACTCCAGCTTTCGAGCTTTTTTCTCACGAACATCAATACAGTAATGCGAATCGAAGCTATTCAGAATTTCTTTAAGTTCCGCAGGATGATTCGCCACTTCACGCCTGCCACGACGTCGCACTCGCATGGCACTAGAGCGCATCCTGCATTTTCACAAGCCAAAACATTCGCGCCTTCCCCTGCGGAAAGCGTAACATCTCGAGTCTCAAGGTGCAGCGGATGGACTTACCTCCGTCCGAAGTTCACTGCAGACCCACGGCTCGATCCAAATTAGACCATTCTTAAGATAGGTATTGTTTCTAGCTGCGTCTTCACCGCAAGTTAATCTCTCTTTGTTTCCCATTACTTTACTCGTCCAAATATCATTCTTCACTATTTATTTACTGTACTTTAATCCTCCCCACCCCAAGTCTTGGTTCCCTATACTTCAAGAGCAGGTTACAGTACACACATTAGCTATCATGTCGGAAAAGGAGGGCGTGAAGATGGGGAGCGAGCAGAAGAGTGCTTTCTTTTCTTTCATCAAGGTACGCCAAGTCCCCTTCCCAGGCTCCAAGCAATGGACACGAATTTATATATCAGGCCCTTGAGTTCATCAACTGACAATTCGCAGGCCCTCGCATCATGCAAAGGCGACCTGTCTACTCTCACCGCACCTCCATTCCTCCTCTCCCCTCAATCTATAGTCGAATTCTCAGCCTATTGGGCTGAGCACCCAAGTCTGTTTGTTGCGCCAGCTAGCGAACCAGATCCAGAGAAGCGCGCCGTACTGGTGCTGAAGTGGTTCCTCAGCACGCTGAGACAACAGCATAATAGCAAAGATGAGAATGGGAAGAAGAAGAAAATGAAGCCGCTGAATCCATTCCTCGGGGAATTGTTCATTGGGAAGTGGATTGATGACTGTGGGACAACGGAACTTGTTGCGGAGCAGGTCAGCCATCATCCGCCGGTGACTGCTTGCAATATCTGGAATGCGAAGCATGGGGTGTCGGTACGTTTTCGCTGTATCCTTTGCGACGAGGGAGGCTAATTCTATCCACAGCTCCAAGGCCATGTCGCCCCAAAAGCATCCTTCACCACTACCGTAAATATTGAGCGCAAAGGCTATTCGATCCTACATCTCGACAGATTCGATGAAGACTACTTGATCACAATGCCCCGAATTCACATTGAAGGTTTGGCAACCCTCAGTCTGTGTCCCGAACTCAACGGCAAATCATACATCCGGAGTTCCACTGGCTATACCGCAAAGATCGAGTATTTTGGCCAAGGCTTTTTCAGAGGGGTATCAAACTCCTTCAAAGCGACACTTTACCACGATGACGAATCGAAACCTTTATATGAGGCTGAGGGTCAATGGAGTGGGGAGTTTACCATTACCAATCTGAGGACCAGAAAAATTGAAATATTCGATACTTCGAAGGCTCCGAAAACGCCATTGACAGTAACCCCCATAGAAGATCAGCACCATCTAGAGTCACGGCGCGCATGGCAAAAAGTGGCCGAGGCGATTAACAATAACGACTGTGTCGCCGTTGGCACTCACAAAACGAAGATCGAGAACGATGAACGAGAGAAGCGGAAACGCGAGAAGCAAAATGGCCAACAATTCCAAAGAAGATACTTCTCATTGGCACAAGAGGATCCAGTTGCAGAGACATTGGCACAAGGCTTGAAGAACACAAGCATGAAAGGAAAGCTTGATGGTCATCACCAGTTATGGGTGTGGGACGAGGTCAAGTACGAACGGATTCAGGAGTTGGAGGCTAGAAAGAAAGGGCTTAAGAGTCCTACGAGAACGAAGTTCGATTCGTTCGATTCTGGCGTTGGGGGCATCATCATGACCCAAGAAAAGATTGGTTAGAAGCATTTCATTTTTTGGAGGGGGGAGGGGGTGTTGGGAGTTCTAGATACCCGGGTTGATGCCAGGGCTGGACACATACTACGTAGAACACGAGGCTTGCCTCGATAGCGATAGTCATTAATTAAAAGAGTTTGACAGCGATAGATCTGGTTCTAGGCTCGGCCAGGACCGATCACTAAGAGAAAGCTTCTTCGGCTCTTCACATACCATACCACATACTTCGGACGAAGAGGTCCCGGGTCAAGTGATCCATTTTAGGAGTCCACAGCATATCATTTCCTTGGAATAAACATTCTAAAAAAGATAAAATAAAATAAAATGAGACTGTTTCAGCCAAATGCGTCGCAATATGACGCACGGTGGGCTTTGTCTGGCACAATCCCTTTGCAAGGTTCTTTTTGTGGCGTTCTTCTGCTGGTGGTGGTGGTGGTGGGGTACACGCAAGGCTACGATCTCGAACGAAGCGAGGGGCAGGAGTGATGTCATAGTTCGACCTCCAAATTCAGACGAGCTCCTCTGAGCTAGAGTATAGTAGTATAAATATCCTTCAATCTCCAGTCTCTCCTTCCTTGCAACATCAACAATTCCAGATACCCGATACAAACACAAAAACAGAACAATACAAACAAATCAGCAATCATGTCTGACAAGAACACTTCCACTCTCCAGTCGTACGTCGACTCTGCCACTGGCGCTATCCAGTCTGCTGTCGGTAGCATCATGGGTTCCACTGAGGACAAGGTAAGCTTCTTCCGCCATCTTCGATCTTGAGCTCTAGCTAATATCATGTGAGCAGAACGCTGGTGCTGCCAAGCAAGACAAGGCTCAGGTTGAGCACGATGCATCCCACGCTGGTGTTTCCGTTGGTGGATTCTCTGCTTCCGGCAGCGGTGCTATCACCAAGAATGATCCCAACCGCCAGGAAGGTTCGTGGAACCAGACTATTGGATCTGCCAAGGAGGCTGTTGGTGGATTAATTGGCTCTGAGGTTCGTTTGCATTCTTTCCTTTTCGACATCCTTTCGTACATTGCTTCTCTCCACTTTATATTTAGAGTCATATGCTAACTTGCCTTTCAACAGGACCTCAAGCGTCAAGGACAGCAACAGAATCTCGACGGCAAAGGCCAAGAGGCTCAAGGTCAACTTAACGACTTCGGCTCTGGCATCGCCAACCGCGTCCAAGGTGCTGTCGGCGGCGCTGTTGCAGGTATCACCGGTGACCGCGAGGCGCAGATGGCCGCTCAAGACAAGCACGATATCGGCAAGACCATGCAACGCGGTGCTGAGCATGATATCCAGAAGCAGAACCAATAGACGGATGCTGATGTGACATCATGGTGTGATGGTGATGAGTGTACGATAGAGACGATATGAATGGGATGAATGCCAGGGAAATCAGAATGGCATACGCTGGTTTTGCGTGGATTTCTCACTTGCGGTGGTGGTAGATTAAACCATCAATGAATACCCCTTCTATGCGAGAATTTCACCCTTTACTTGGTGCCGCCCATGCGATCAAAGCTTAAGATGTATGAATCATCCACAGTCCAAAATGGAGTAACCTCCGTAATTGTAATTCTCAAGCTCATTTCTGCAAGGCATACAATACCACCCCGGCAGGAGGTTTTGGGATCGGGTCAACCTGGCTCAGCGAAAGTTCAGGAGACTTCGGCTAACGCTTGAAATTAGCAAGCACAGAGGACAGGCTCCCACAAGGTAACTGCGAACAAGACGCCCATCGGCACTTCCTCGCCATCATTCAGGTCGAAGCCTTACGCACTTCTTACAGTTCATAAAAATTTTTGATCGACATTATTACAAGCGGTGCCTTGCTTCGTGGGACCCAAGTAGTGAAAAGGGGAAGACTTGACGAGAGAGTTGGGACAGGCTACTCAGAAAGAAACATATATTACCACGTCGGCTTAGTCAACTTCATACCAAGATCGGACATCGTGACCACCTCGACAAGATGCATCCCTCGGCTGTCGAAAAAGACACGACTCCTGAAGGGGAAACTTCAACCCTTCATCAGCCTGCCATCAACAAGAACGCGAGCTTCGAGGCTACTATAGTCGACAAAGTATCGACCTCTGAGGTGGAGCGACAGCTTTCCATCCGCCACAATAAGAAAATCGAGGAGTCCACACTTAAAAATACGGCCCTCTTAGCCTCCACCCAACCTCCAATCTTGAAGACCAGCCACGTGAGAGGTGTTCGCGAAGAATTGACCTCCAAGGAGGAGCATTCTGGTCTCTCCTCCGCTCAGCATGAGAACCAATTCTCTGTTGACGAACGTGTTGGAACTTCGAGCTCCGAGTCTCCGATCCCAACCTTAGATCCATTCGATCCTCTCGTTTCTGCCGGCGGGCTTAGATGCCCTCCGGGCGCGGCACTCTCAACCAATTCACTTCTCAGCTATCAGAGGCACGAGAAATTAACGATGGCGGTTCTGAGTTCCATCAATTTGTCAACTTACCACCGGAGCTCCAAATCATCGTATGGAGATATGCCGCCCTTGCCCCCGAATCGTCGAAATCCATCAAGTCGAGGAACCAGGTCCGTTCGGGCCTTCCGGGCCACATGACTTCCATGCAATGTCCAAGACTCTAATACCGCCCCTTCTTCTAGCCTGTAAAGGATCTAGATTTGCTGCGTTGAAAATTGGGTACGGCAAGGAAGACATCGTCAGCCGAATGTCTAAGGGGTCGATTCACTTCGAGTATGAGTGCGATATGGCATATCTCACAGCAGAGACTACGCTGGAATGGAATACGAAGAGGAAGATTATTCATGATGACAATTCCATTACCCTGTATAGGTCGAATCGGTTTCCGGCCAATGATATGGAAGGGGCTTTTGACATGATGAAGAAGCTGAAGTCGTGGTGTTTAATGCGGAAGTTCTCCTTGAATTCGACGCAGAAAGCCCAGATCAGCTCGACAACGTTCGAGTCGGGGCCAAAGTGGAGACAGCGGTGTTCGAGCTAGCGAGGTTTGAAACCTTGAAGGAGGTCATACTTGTCTTGAACGAGGATGAGGGACTCAGTCCAGATAACAAATTATCGGCAATCCGTTTACACACACCTGACCACTACTTCCCAAAGACGAAGATAGTAACTCGTCTTGATACCTTGGAAGCAATCATGAACCAGAAGTTTGAGGAGAAGCGACAGATAGACTCTGAATTTGAGGAATATTATCAGCGGGAAATCGAAAAACTTCGAACACTTGGTAAAGCCCTTTCAAACAAAAATCTATTACGACCGCCTCCGATGATTCGAAGATCAAGACGGTGGTCACGAAGTTGCAGTGAACTCACTTCTACTTTTGCGATTCGAATCTCCATATCAGGTCCTGCACTGGACTCACTGTACAGACTCACTCTTGTCACAGCAGAGCGCATCATGCTCCGCTATTAGCGTCATCCGACACCTCAAAGCTTCGATAAAAGAGTCGATTTGCCGTTGTACTTGTACACCAACGTCATCAATGAAACATCTTCTACACAAAAAATTGACTCTGTTATGTGACACCTAGTTAATAATGCTCGGACAAGTGAAGTTGCGAAGTTCATCCACTTGATTGTATGCTGAGATCTGGCTCTTCACCTAAAGATAACTCACTCCACTACCAAATTCAATGATTGAGCTGGTGAAAGTGAAGATCACAAGGGGCACATAGTCGCAGAAGATGATTTTTGACCCTTGGTAATTTGAATAGAGAGAGTCCTAAGTTTATGCTGAGTCTACGACAGCAGAACTGTCGCACTTGCATTTGCCACGCGCACAGAAGCAAAAATTGGATGTTTCCAAGGACCCATATCCTCCTACTACAGCAGCTCCCACTGCCTCGCCTCCCAAAATCTCCAAACAGCCCCCATCCATTGACTGAGACCCTTCCCCCAAGCCCACCTCTTTCCATTCTCACCGGCTATGAGAGCATATCAAGAAATGCTAGATGCGCGCTTAGACATGAGCAGTTCCGGCCAAAGTCACAGTGTTATATGAAATGTAGTTGCTCCCATCAGGGATATGAGTAGAAGCGCGGAATCTGATGAAAGAATTCCCCCTGTGGCAAGGCGTAATTGCAAGTGAGGTCTCCATTTGTCGGGGAAATGTTCCCAAGCAGGACAACGTCATCGAAGGATTGAGTGAAAGATACTTCCACGGCAACAGAAAGCCCATGACCATTCGTGTATACGACGGTATCTAGTTGCGTAAGGACCAGAGGTGTCTGGGCCGCGATCATCATGAAGGTGTATTTCTGATTCAGGCCTCCATTCGTTCCCGCATTATCAATGGTGAAAACATGACCCGGTTCCTTGAGCCCAGTGTCCCACGATGTAGTGCTATTTCCGAACTCTCCTGGCCCTAGCCAAGCAGCTGTGTCGGCGAAAATTCCCATAGGATTGGTTGTGGCAGAAGAAGCAACAAGCTGTCCCCACGTGTTGTGGTGGTCATGTGACCTCGCCTGCCTGGTGCGCCCGCCCTGTAGCTAGATCTCTTAGAGCCTCCCCTCCTTCTTTCCTCTTCTCTCTTTAGACGTACCAATACAGAAGACCACTGCACCATCACTCCTCTTGTGTCGCCTTTGCCAGGGACCTTGGTTGTGGCAGAAGAAGCAACAAGCTGTCCCCACGGTACCGATTTACTGAAGTCGAAAATCTGGGTGAAAGGAGCCTTGGTCACCATCTTGGCAAATTAGGGGGTGAAGATATTCTGATAATCGTTGGAAAGCCGACCAAGCAGGCTTGAGATAGGGAACAGTATACGTTTGAGTGTTTGTTAATACCTAGGTACTGATCGAGGCGTAGGATGCTCAAAAGTGACTTAAGTTGACTGAATTTGCAAGATGCTTATAAAGTCTTGATAGCATGAGACGTTGCTCGCTCGTTTCTCTCAAATACTGAGTGGACCTGTAAGCTTATATACTTACTTGATCCGTTCTATATAGCATTCCTGACTACCTGCAGGTAGCTAATTCCACAATTTCTGCATTCCTTGCAATGCATTGCTATTTCCAAGACAGTGTCCAGTTTCTACCAATCCATTCAGACCGGTCACTGCTAGAAGGCTGGTTGTACAGAAGATCTCACCGCTTCTCTCCTCGCATTTCACTCTCGCCTGCCTATTCTCACAAACTTATCGCCCTTGCCGTACAGGTCCTGTCTAAGATACCTGCTGGAGGAATCTTCGAGTTATGGTCCCAGGCTTCCTTTTCTATTTGCTTTTAATTTACCTAACACCTTTGATAAGCTGCTAAATTTTATCCAATACTATTTTTGCTTCTCAGCCTCGTTGTTTCTTCTTGTTCTTTGACAGGTAAGGCGGCATACTGTACCGCTACCACTTATTTTTCCCACTATGCTCTTATGAGACATTGCGACTTGGAGTCTGCTTGTATGAGCCGAAGCATAACCAACAAATTTAGCTATCTCAAATGATAGCGTCAGAGACTTCTCGCAGTCTAAGGCATGCACGGATATCCCCTAGCGAGTTCGGGTAGATCCGCTGTTTCAAACAAGAGAATTACTAAGTTGAGATAAAGGCTTAGGGGTACCCTAAGGAATCAGGGGTTGGTAACTCTTGTATTGAGTAATGTAGAAATTGAACTTATGAAAGACTTCTTGAAATTATTTAGGAAGGGTTGCTTGCAAGTGAAGAACACGTATAGGTGTAAAATTCCGGAGAAATGAGAGTGGCGTAGCTTTTCGGTGGAGCAATGTATGCAAGACGTGGTCTCACAAAGTGTAACACTGTACAGATACTTGACCCAATTCTACAATATATTCCACGACAAACATTCTAAAGAGCTGCTGTGGCCCCATCCTTATCTTCCTCCTACTCAAAGCGCACAAGAATCGCCTCACAATCCGCCACCATTACCCCACATCCTATCCTCTTCACGACCTCCCTCCACTGAATAATCCACTCTAAATAAACGTCCCTCCCCGTCCAGATCATATTTTTCGTACTATCCGCCCCTTGAGCCCACAGAGCAGCGCCGAAGACGTCTGATACGCTAGCTTGACTGTGACACTGTTTGAGAGTAGTGTACAGTATGCTGGTGGTTAGGGAACATTCTGAGACGTAGTTTGTCTCTCCGATGACATTTGGCATACCACGAGGAAAGCTAGTGTGCATTCATAGGATTTGGGGTAATGTGACATCTCTTATTCAAGTCTGCCGGAGGTGTTTGTGTTCGCTTAGATCTCGCTTAGCGATGAATAGGGGAAAGCTTGGCAAGTAAATTTTGGAGATATGCAGCCCTCGGAACATCCTTGCCATCATAAAAGCCTCGAGTATTTCGGTATATGCTGTGCTTTCCCTCTTTTATATGCGCTTCTAAAATTAGAGACTTGAGCTAGATCACAGGAACGAGTACTACTCGTTCACTTTCTCCCACGGGATAGTCAACAAAGCCCCAACCCGATACACATCACGATCAAGAATAGTCATGACTTTGTGGAGACTTGCATCCTCACCTAATATCCAGTAGGTGCCTAGATTGTGCTGCTGCTATTGCTGATTCCAGAAGTCTGGATGCCATGTGCTATAATCCGCCGACTTCCCTTTGGTAGAACTTTTACTCGTTGTGCACCGAAACCTTTTGAATACATTTCTCAAGCATCGTAATGTTTCTTCCTTCTGAATTCTTCCCATGGGATCGAAGCCTTAGATCTACCTTTAATCCGAATAAATATTAAGCGCACTACTCTTGGCAAGATTTCCGACAACATGAGTTCCGTTCTCACTCACTTTCATCTTTTTCCAAAATTACCTTCAGAGCTGCGAACAGCCATCTGGGAGTTTGCTGCTGCAGCACCCGGCCATCGAGTCGTCGAGCTCAGTCCTGAATTTCTCCGGATTTATGTGAGGCCCGCACGATACCCTTGTATCGAAGAGTTAGGTTTGTGGATGATGCGATGTCGATCAAGTACTCACGTTTCGCCCCTACTTGCCACCTCTTCTGAGTCTCTCGAAGTAGCATTGAGTGTCAGTTTCGAGGTAGACATTATGAGCTGTTTTGGCACTGATTCCGCTCATTCATTTCAAGTTCGACCGAGACACCGCTTACTTCACCAATAGAATGATGATGGAATACTTGGTTCGGGAACCTCGATCTGGTGAGGACCATTGGTTGCACACTCGGCCCAGCGACTTCGACGATGATACAATTCTCAAGGCGCGGCTTCGATCACTGGCTTTCGACGCAGGCTTCCTTCTTCAACCCAACCCAGCTCGACTACATCGCCTTATTCCAATCGACAATCAGCTCAACAAACTTGTTGTTAACGGCCTTCCCTATCTCGAAAACTTGGAAGAAGCCGTCTTAGACCTCAACGAAGATACGAAGATTTGTGCCGACAGTAAACTCTCGCACATTCAATTCTACGACCCCAACCCGGCGACGGACGTCTGGTTCTTCCTGCAACGACTGCAGCGGCACTTGACTGGCAAGTTGGGGGATCGCATGACAGGAAACCGACAGGCTCCGGTGGTTACGATCAAGGTCACGAAGCTGCACTGAAGGATAGATGGGATAAGCCTGTTGGATGATATTTCAGGTGGGTCATTCGATTTGTTGTTAGGGGTAGTCACTGACTCGTCGCAAGAGATGGGGAAAACGTTGGAGAACTTCAGCCTGGAGAACTTTAGCCTCGAGCACTTCAGTCTTGAGAGCAGCACAGTCCAAAATACTTTCAGTATTGAAATGGGTATGTGATAGTCGTAGAGAGAGGAATATAGATGCCCTTAAAAAGTCTTGAGTTTGCCACAAGTGAATATCTCAGATCTGTGAAGCTTGCTGATATCAAAGATAATTTCAGTAAGTCAGTTATCTTCGTCACAATACTCCCCAGTGGAAGGACTTCAGAGCTGTTGAAGCTGTTCGGAATTCTCATGATTCTGAGCATTCAATTGTTTTCTATAATAGCATTCCATGCTTCAGCCTTGTGCATCTTCTACCTTCCTGTCCATGGCATCCTCATTTCCTGCCACAGTTCAATTTCTCGCGTTTACATGTTATGCACCTTCGAGTTCCTCGTCCACTTCCTGAAGGTCTTTCCGTAGAACCAGAAGATGATTCCAGTCAAGCACCAAAGCAGGATCAAGCTCATGTTCGTCATGATCGGAGGGATATATCCGTTTGAAATGGTCCATGGGGTGATGAACTTCGAGAAACCATAACCCCAAACATTCTTATTGACTGTGATGGCAACGAAGACAGCTCCTGCGACAGGCTTGTAGGAGTCGATCGAGTATGTTGAGGAAATGGAGGGGAGGGCTGCGACCTGAATACCGGCGCAAGTGTAGCCAATTATGACAATCACCTTTTCTTTGTTAGTACTATTCCTTTTCGGGTGAATCAATGTGGCTTACCTTCCAGTCCCACGCTTTCTGATATCCAACAGCAACAATCACATTTCCGATGACCATCAAAATAACATATGGGATCATAGCGAGCAATCTCATCTCCGGTTCTCTGATACCCCTATTTCTCTTCGTCAATCTAGCAGCCACAGCATCACTGAGTGGTCCGGCAGTAGCCAACCCAATTGCAGCCCCAATCAAGATAGCAAAGTTGAAGAAGCCGATCTTAGAAGAGCTGAAGTTGTACGGTGGAGCAGCAAATACTTGCGATTGGGTCAAGTTGAGAGTTAGGAATGAGGAGGCAGTCCAGGATACGACGAATGACGAGAACTCCACAATGGGGAAGAGCATGAGCTTCCATGGCAAATAAAGCTCCATGAAAAAGTTGCCCTCATATGGTTGTGCGAGCATCCATTGTGCTTTAGATGGTTTGCCACGACCAAGCCACGGGTCCTCGTGAGTATGAACGTGAGAGAGCCTTTCCTCGCCTGCAGCGCTGGAGGCTTGAACAGGAGCGTTTTTCTCAGGGTCTGCATGGTCTGTTGCCACAGTTCCAACATGGTTTTGGGCTGGATGCTCCTCGATTTTCTCAGCAGATCCATCCTTCAATGGAGGCGACGAGGAGAGCTGGCTGTTCTCTGGCATAAAGGAACGGTTGAACCTTGTCTCTGGGAAGAGGAAGATGCAGCAGACAGCCGTGAAACCAAGTAGTGCGGTGTTCAGCCACCAGAAAGCTCTCCAGCCTACAGCCTGCGCCATTGGACCAGAGATGATAGGGCCTACCATAAGGGAACCGAAATAGAATGCGAAGTACAAAGTTTGGTACTTCCCTCTGTCGTGCAAGAAGATGACGTCGGCAATAATGGTTGGCTGAGCGGTCTCAGCAGGGCCAGCACCGATTCCATTGAGACTAGGCGGTTGTCAGTCTCGATGCACTAGTACTGAAATGTTGACTATACTCACACACAAGCTCCCATAAAGCTGTTATACGTCTGCGCCTTTGCTCTCCAGATACTGCTACCGAAGCAAATCAACGTCGAGATGATCAGCACTGGACGTCGCCCGAAACATGTCTGTATGGGCACCCAGATGAAGTTACTGAATCCGAGGACCAAAATAGCAACACCGGTGAATTGCACGACACTGGCCAAATCTGAGTGGAACTCTTCGATATAATTTCTGAACATAGGAGCCTGCAGTCATCAGCATGAAAGCTATAGCAAGTGGGAGCTCGTAGTTACTTACCAATGCCAGTGGCCCAAAACCTTGTGAGAATGAAACTAATGTTGCGCACATCATCGCAAAGGCTTTCCACATCGGGCTCCAGTTCTAGATCCCGTCAGCACTAGAATATCGATTGAGGGTAGATTGCGGCTGCGGAGTGCGAGCGAGATAAGCTTACAAGTGGATCATGTTCCGAGTCGCTGGGTTGGGGTACGAGGACCGAGTGTGTTCCAGTTCCTGCCTTCACGAAGTGATGTGTGCCAACATCTGTCATGATCTCTGTCCCTGGGTAGATTTCGGTGTGCAACTCCTGCTCCAACTCCCTCACAGCCTGTGCAACAATTCAGAGTCAGCGTCCAATTTATTTCCCTGTCAGAGTCGAAGGTACGTACCTTTGCGTCAAGATTTTGATCCATGATGAAAGTTGGTCGCGATTATTGTCAACGGAGAAACTTCGTCGATGGCTTCAAAACGAAGTTCTTGTCGCACAAAATACTTCGTTGGCGCTACACAAGAAACGTTGCAACTTGTAGCCACACAACAGACGCTGAAGCTTGCAGCTTTCGAAGATCAACAAGATGGACGAGCATGTTTACTTAAGTTCCAAACTCCCCCCACAAACCGAGCCGCTTGAGTGGCAACCATGTGCATACCCCGGTTTTCTAGCGCTCTTCCAAATCCGTGACAAAGGCACCAGGAGTGTTGATAAGCCCGCTTGCCTCAAGGAGCGCGCCAAGAAACACAGGAAGCTGGAAACGGCATTTCGATGATTGGCCATGGTCGCCAACTCGTATGAATCATGACAACATTAGCAGCCCCCAGCCTGTCATTTGCTCCGAAGCCATGTTCCTGGCCCCTGTACAGTACGCGATACACGGTGGACCGAGGAGTGAATGCAGAGGCAAAGAACCCCGCAATCGGTGAGGGTGAGGGTGAGGGTGCAGTGGAACCTGGAGGGATGTCACGGTCGCACGCATCCTTCCCCATCCGCGTTTCTTGGCTTAGCGCTAGGAAGTTCTTGGAGTAGCGGGGATTAGCGGAGGTATGGGGAAGGTGTTGGGGAGTTTTACGGCGGGCAGTAGCCCCTGGAGGAAAGGCTTGTCCCGGTCGTGGAAGCTTGAGGCGCTGTCATGCTCCCGATTCAGTGGGTACTTGAGATCTGACAGCGTCTGACGTGCTGTCTAGAACGTCTCTAGAGCCTATAATTGAGCGCTAGAATCATGCCGGGGCAGTAGCGAGACTGGAGGATTCCCGGCGTCAGGCGAGGAACAGTTCCGCCACTACAGAGGGGAGAGAGGTCGAGCCAAATATGATCGCGGTCAAGGAGTGTAAACGTGCGGAAATTGGGGAGAAAATGGCTGAAGGTGGCTGTGAAAGTCTCACGCGGTGAAACAGGAGCTGAAAGGCAGGAACCGGAAGAGAAAAACGGTACATCTGATAATCTCATTTCGAGGTTGTGAGTGGCACTGTTTCACTTGCCGAGGTAATCTGCCGAATTCACCCCCCTATCCTCCACGCAACTTTGGGTCGCACTGGGAATTCCAGCAATATTTCCATGAGAAGCGCTCGCCCGGGGATGTTTCCGGAAAGAGACAATTTTCATCCCGCATAAGTTTCGTTCAAAATATGATTTGCGGGGATTGAGAAAACTGGATAAATCTTTATGCGGGGTAAACCCCCAGGGAGGTGCTGGGGGTTATTTGCAAGGTTCCAATAGTTGCGTTTGGAGTTGTCGAAGTTGACGCCGCATCTCATTTTATTCAGAGTGGGGCTGCTGTAAGTCCTGGAGACTGTTCTGCCAAGAGAAGAATCGGTTTTCATTGCGGGTCGTTGGAACCCATCCTTGTCCTCTTGCTGGGTTTAGTCCGTTCCTATTGAACCCTCTTGGAGGGTTTAAGAGAAGCCAAAGCTCCAATCTCGCAGGGCTGTTGGATGGAGGTTCAAGAGTTGGGTATTCTGCCTGCTCTTGAAGAATCAACAAGCACAGTTTAAAATTATTTTGTACAACAGTAATATACAATAAGTAGAGTCTGTCGAACTGATAGCAGTGTCAAGAATCTTGTCAAAGACTTTCTCGGCATGTCACCCGCAATATTGATTCTCAAAATGTGTCTACAACATCCAATTACCCTCAATATCGGTATTAAGCAAACTATCAAAGAAGAAATTGTCCTGCGGCAAACCCCAATCCTGTGGAACGGGTTGTTGTCCCGGCGTCTGAAGTGTGTAAGGGTATTGACAAGACGTGAAGGACACCATCGGGCAGTCCATAATATCAGTGCTTGGAGATATACCTTGGGCCGACGATCCACTTTGAGGTGTGAATGGTAAGTTTTGCCATGTTTGTGACGGTGTTTGATGCGCGACTTCGGGTAATTGCTGCTGTACCGAGGAAAGATCGGGTATGCGAGAGGAATTGGAATTCCTCTCAGCCGCCTTCGGAGGCCTTAAGATGTTGACGGTACCAAAGTAGGGAATCGTAAGCTTGAGGTTGCCACTATGGCCTCCAGAGTCGACTGCTAGTAGGGATTTGATGACGTTGACGCATTGCGTTGCCAGGACG
Organism: Cairneyella variabilis; assembly: GCA_001625345.1. Classification (NCBI taxonomy): domain Eukaryota; kingdom Fungi; phylum Ascomycota; class Leotiomycetes; order Helotiales; genus Cairneyella; species Cairneyella variabilis. The sequence goes on along the minus strand of AYLM01000539.1, from coordinate 16,159 downwards.
TCTTTGCCACCTTCAGCAAGCTCTTCCATGGACATAAGTACAGTTCGTATTGTATTTCTATCTTTCTCCTTCTGCTCCCTTTGTTGCTGAGTTTCGTTTTCTGGTTCGAGGAGACCGAGGAATAGGGTGACGCTTGCCGTGAGAGCGCCAAAGTCAACTACTCGGCAGCAGAGTGATTTCGCTCCCGTCCTTCGCAAGGCGAGATACCGATCAATCATTGCACGAGAAGCTTTCAAACAGCTGAATTTGCTGTAATCGTACCGGCGCTCTGTTCCGGCTTTGAGCATGAATGGGAGATGGAGAAGTGCTTCAATTTGGAAGAACCAAATCTGCGTCATGAGGCGATCGAATAGCACCGCAGCTTGTTTTGAGCGGTCGTTTGCAATGTAGGCAGGGACCTCCCAGTAACTGGGAGACATTTCTTTCGCAAGCTTGTCAAGCATTTCGTCGATTTCCTGTGTCGTAGCATAGGCATAGGGGTGTTCAGACTGATTTCTTTCAATGATTCGTCCAGAAATATCGGCTAGTCTCCTTGAGAAAAGCGTATCTTTGTCCATCATGGGGTTCTGGAAGGTCTCATCCGGTCCAAATCCTGCGTCCTCGGACCCAGCAGGCAAGCCCAGGAACAATGCGAGATATCTGTCTGCTTGGACGATCTGATACCACATTTCCCTCCCACCACCAATAGTGGAGCCTCTCTTATGAATCCCCATCAATTGTCCGATATTCAATGCTCGTCGGAAGGTCAACCAGGCTCGTCTTGGATTGCCTGCATTGAAATGGAAGATTCCTTGGAATACCAAGCATTCAAGTCCCAGAACCGTGCTCATTAGGCCATCGTCTGAAGTGACAAGAGCTTGCACGGTACAAAGATATTTTTCAATTCGAGCATCCACCGAGGGTGTCATGTGCAATCTTGAGGTATCAAAGTCTGCATCCAACTGCTGAACACAGACTGCCAGAAACAGAATTGTTCGAGCTATGTTCACAATGTCTTTTTTTGAAACCTCGGCCATGTCGAATGTAGGCGGGTTGAAAACGTCGTTGCCACAAGATACCAATGTATGGATCATGAACCAGGAACTGCTTTCGCGGCATATCAAGTCGCAATTCTCTTGCGATGGAAGTAGCTCTATCAATGCTTGTCGATTTCGCTCGAGCTTAGACACTTGACATGATGGAGTTTTGGAAGTACTTTTCGACGTGGATGATTGGGATGCGGGTGTGGTCATTTGAGATTGTGTGGTTTCTCTTCGGCCAATCTGATATTGTTATTAGCATCAAGGCCCGAGCATCCCAGAAAACAGAAGATCCCAACAAGGAGATTCTCAGAGAAGAGTGTCTCAAGACGAAAGAAGTCTCAGGATTACCACAGCATTATCGAATAAGGAAAGGAAAGGAGCATTATCAGCTGCGGATGCCGTATTCGTCGGATACGGCGCGAGGACATCATTGGCAACCGAATCAGGCGTGAGCATCTTCTGTGAGTTTTCTTCCTCCTCATACGCTGTAACCTTCGATACTAGAGTTTCCAGTAGGCGTTCGACTCGGCCAAGCCTCTCGCCAACATTCGAGCTCGAAGGATCCCTCTCTTCTGGATACTCTTGGCTCAGACAGGTGGTCCCACGAGCAAGGCACCCCGAACAGACTGCAACGTCCTCGGAGCTCAATTGGCATTTTACCTTGCGGCGTTTGCCTGCTATAAATCAGTCTCAAGATACAACTGCCTTGAATAAAAAATCTTACACTCCCAGCAACTTCGAGTACCCTTTCGGACTCTCTTTCGAGGCGGCTCGCCATTATCTGATGTATTTTCTGCAGACATTCGTGGGTATGGTCGTTCTCCAGCTATGACAGAATCCCGATGTGATAGATATCTGAAAGATCGTACGCTAGAATTCAGTTCTCCAGATGAAGCCTATCCAACCTCGTGCAGTCCTGGAAGCTGCTAGTGCTTACAAATGCATGAAAAGATTCCAAAGCGTCAAGGTCATTAATTAGGAAAAGATTCAGAGAAAAGAAAAAGTTCGAAGAGCTCACAATTGATGAGTACTATCAAGACTTGGGGAATGGAGATAAAAGACCATCCGTTGACTAGGGTGTTGTAAGCAAGCTGTAGCCTTACACCACCATCCCTGTCTGATCGCCCAACTCCGCCGAAGCGTCGGTTGAGTCTTCGCAATCAATTCTTGTGGTCGCCGTAGTCAGGTGCAGGTGGTCTCTCATTATTCGTTAATCCAAGAGTAGGTTTTTCGCTGGGGATAGGAACGCGAAGCAATGGCGCGAATGGTTCGATGTAGCACCAGAGCCCATGCCTTCAATTACATAATATTCAACATCAAGTCGATGTTCTGGCTACAAGAGAAATCACGATGGCTGAGATGCCCAAATGCACAAGTCCAAATGCACAAGTCCGGGAACCGAGAGGTGAGCCTTAGAGTTAACCCTTAACCCCGATTCTCCGCTTACCAATATCCGCTCCTTCTCAGTTGCTGCCACCGCTCTACTCCTCGACACCCTATGGAGCAGGTGTTAACTCTAATTTGGAATCAAGTCCACCAGAATGGAACCTCCACGACGCCCGGGTCAGCGCCAAAGCGGACAACGCCTCACTAGGAGACGCATACCTCTTTCATGCATTCCTTGTCGAGTAAGAAAGTGAGAGATATTGTCAGCCCACAAAAGCCTATGTGTTTTGCTAACATCAACACCAGGCTCAAATGTAATCGAGAAAAGCCATGCCAAAACTGTGAGGATAAACTCTCTCTGTGTACCACTGTTTTGACTTGTATTTCATCTCGTGCTCCCTATGGCCCAAGTCTAGACCAAGCGAGCTAGACTTTCCTCATCTCTCGCGATTTACACTCTCGAGACCTTCTAGAATAGGAAACATCTAACTTATTAGCAATATAGGCATTGTCAGAGATGCCAGTGCTGCTTGCACCTACGCCGAAAAGGCAGAGAAAAAAAATACTGCCAAGTCAAATCCACGGTCGGATGCAGAAGATATGCGCAAGCGTCTCAATCGTCTTGAAAATTCTATTTTGTCTATGATGTCCAGCGACGAGAAGTTATCCAAGGATGGCCACGTAAGCAATGGGAGCAATCTAGCACCAGTCGACGAGATCCTTGAGCAAGCTGGCGGCCAAAGGATTTCTGCTGATACTCGTTCCACTCACTGGGATGCGATCCTTAATGATGTGAGTTATCATACCTCTGAAGCGTCGAGATCGAATAAAAAGCTTAAGACCATAACTTCTGAAATAGCTCGGAGCCATGAAAGATGCATGGAGTGAAGAAAATGACAAGATAGAATTCACTAGTGGCCCTCAACCCGCTGCCAACAGGCCACATCGTCCAAGCTTGCTCTCCGGACTGACGGCACCACCTGACCGGGAAACCATTTTGGCATCACTTCCGTCAAAAGAGGCAGCTGATAAGCTGCTCGCGCAATTTTTCAATTACAGCAATCCTGCAATCCCTACGAAATGTAAGAGAAAAGAGTGAGAAAATCCCAGCTTCATACGGCCCTAACATTTCTCCAGATTGTCTCCACAAGGCAACCTTTCTCAAACAAGTAAGCACTTGCCAAAATCTAGTGAAAAGGAAATTGACGACGTGCACACAGTATACCAACCATTGGGCAGACCCCACAAGAACAAAACTCATTTGGATCGGGTTGTTATTCTCCGTGTACTGTGTTGCTATGCAGTCTTGGATCCGTACTCACGAAATCCCGCCCGAGTATGGAGAGTCCAAAGCAGCTTCACTAGCCGAAACCTATCGGATTCGAACCGCTCAATGCCTTCTCGTTACAGATCTTACTAAACCAGTGAGTAGCTGTGCTTACAAAAGTTCTCTTCGGCCTACTGACTATGACAGGTGGAGTTTATGATCGAGTGCATGCATATGTACTCATTGATCGAATATTCCGAAGAGAGAGATGGAGATATGGGGACTTGGCTCCTGTCTGGGACCATGCTCCGCGTGGCGATGCAACAAGGCTACCATAGGGATCCATCCCAGCATCCCAACGTTTCCGTCTTTCAAGGCGAGATGAGACGTCGAGTGTGGGCTCACGTCAACCAGCATGATCTGATATTCTCTGCCCTCATAGGCTTACCGAAAAACGTCAGGTACGCTGAGTGCGATACGGAGATGCCAAGGAATCTCCATGAGGATGAGCTGTACGAGGACATGAAAGAATTACCGCCTGCAAGATCTCTTACTGAAGACACTGAAGTTTGCTACCAAGTCGTTAAGTCTCGGATCTTGCGTGCATACGGTCACGTCTTAGAGTTCTTGGGCATCCTAAAGCCACAACCATACGAAGCAGTATTGAAGCTCGACCTGGCACTCTTAGAGGCACGCGAGATGATTCCTCCTCATCTGCAACTTGGTACGCTTGAGCAAATGAAGAATGACCGCCCATCTCGAGTCATGGAGAAGTTCCTCCTGCAGTTCTTCTATCACAAAGCAATCTGTGTCCTCCATCGAAAATTTTGGGACTCAGCACCGGCAGATAACGGAGATTCACTATGGTATTATTCAAGAAAATCTTGCGTTGCGTCCGCCCTTGAGCTCTTGGAGCATCAGCATATAATGCACCAAGGAGCAAAGCCTGGTGGCCTCCTAGAACATCTGAAGTGGTACTCGTTTCCTATCACCCTTCACGACTTTTTGCTCGCAGCAATGATCCTTTGCTTGGATCTGATGAGGATTCGCAAGTCAGCTGTTGGACCGGATGTACCGGTCTGTTTGATTCCTGATATGGATAAGCTGAAAGGAATTCAACGCTCACGAGCCATCTGGGCAGAGGTCCCTGATACTTGTCGGGATGCGAAGCGAGCGGTCAGAATCTTGGACTCAGTACTGAAAAAGCTTACTGCGAAATGGGAGGAGAAGAGGGGTCCTGAACTCAAGGATATCCCACCCCATCCGCCTCAATTCTTTGGACCAGCGACAGTTGTTACTGATGACTCACTGAGACACAACCCGTACTTTACTGACCAATTCGGTCTGGGAATGCCCCTCATAGGCAATCAGTCAAACGTGAATGACACCATTATGCAAGATGACTTTCTAGACACGCTTGGGTCTGGCCTGAGTATGCCCGCTGACTTCAACTGGGTAAGATTGAGACCATCGACGTTGGTGCTCTGTTCAGAGGCTAAATTTGTGGCCACTAGGACACCTGGGATCAATTTATGGCGGGACAAACAGAGCCATTGATCACTGAAGGATTGCAAACGTCGGGAACGAGTATAGGAAATTTCCCGTATTCTGACTACCAGAACCTCCGCCCTTGATTGGCAGTGACTTACAAGAAAGTAGGACTGCATCAGGTCGGACCTCGTGGCCCATGGAGGCATCAATTCGCACAATGATGCTCCAAAGAGAAACTACCCGGCAAGCCCCATCTTATCCATGATTGGTCCGAAGGCCCCTCTCCAAGCATTGACACCCATCTCCGCGAAACCAACTGCGACTTCTTTAGGGGTCTCCTCTGCCTCAAATCCAGCGATGGCCTTCTCCATATACTCGTTGAGCGGCATTGGAGCGTGTGCTTTCTCTGGACCCCCTGCTATTTCAACGGCCTTTGACCTGAATTTGGCATCGAGATCTGTGTCGACATAGGGTGGTGCTAATTCGATAACTTTCACATTGCTATCCTTCAGTTGGTGTCTCAACACGACTGTGAACCCGTGGACGCCTGCCTTGGTGGCTGTGTACACTGGGTATGGCGGAAGAGGGGCATAAGCCAACCCGGACGTCACAGTGATGAAAGTCGCCGGACGCTTCAAGGACATTAAATGAGGCAAGACCGCCTGTGCGATGACGAGAGGTGCCGTTAGATTGGTGGTGATTTCCGAGACGATGCTGTTTGTGCTGATCGTCGATGGGTCGTTGAAGAAGCAGAATTCCATCTTTCCAGACATCACGAAGACGCTGTCGAGATCGGGGTGCTTTTTGATTAGTCCTTGGAGATTGGACTCGATGTTTTGGGTGTCTTCGACATCAAATTGGAACGTATCCAGTCCCTTGAGTTCAGACTTCAAGGCATTGAGACGCTCGATACGGCGACCGGACGCGATGACTTGTTTGCCTTTGGAGTGAAAGTAACGGGCAAAAGCTTCCCCAAGCCCAGATGTTGCTCCAACCACGAGGATTTTGTTGATATTGGCCGTCATGATGAGTTATGGTGTTTGACAAAGAGTTGTGTGAGGGATGGTTGAGATCAGCGGGGATTTAAAGAAATTCTTGAAGAATGAGAGAGATATCGAAGCTCAGTTGTCCTGTATGAGGGGACACCATTTTGAGGGAAAGAGAGTATTTATATATTCGCCCGTTCAACACCTCCGTGGCCAAACACTACTATCCCCCCCTAAATATTTGTCAATACCCTCAATTTTAAGGCGGAGAGTTTAAAGGACGGCCTCTAAGTGGCGAGATACCCAGGTAGAGACCCAGTTTAGCGGATTCAGGGTGCTGATAGAAGGCTCAAGAAACCCGAATCCCCAGAAAAGTGACAAAATCTTAGTAATCCTATTCGCTACACCCCCTAGTCAGCTATCCACAAGTTTGGTGGCCAAATTGTGGGTATTGACAAATATTCAGGGGGGGGGATAGTACGGATTTTACCTACAAATTCCGTTTTTACTTCAACTAATTGTGTCACGTTCTTCACCAATTCATTTCTAAGCAGCTTCATTAAAGCGACCACCAGAAAACCGTGGGGAGCTGCATTTTCATGCACAGATAGATCCGGAGTGGGCTTTGGGGCGGCTCTCGCCCGTGGAGTTAAGAGCTCGTACTACGTACTCGCTTGGCAGCGGTGCTTGGAAACAATCTTGATCCGAATCTCGAGATTTGGAGCTTAAGAAAGCGATAGCTCCATGGAAATAAGAATAAAAGGCATTGGAAACGCAATGGAATTAGCGACTTTGCCACACTGGAATCTTCGATGATCGTCTTTGCGCCCTGTCCCAGATTCAATTGTGAAGATTGACCCTGAGCAAGCGAGAAGCCGAAGTGCAAATGAAAGATTTGCCCATTAAACTGACTGAATAATGGTCTCTTCGGGACTTCTTCGAGTGACCTCTCCCGTAATAACCTCCTTCCTTAAGAAGTTATATCGAAAAGAAGGACCCTGCAGGTGGAATTGCCAGGTCTGACACGTGACCTATTTTGATGCCCTGAATTAAAGGCAACAACATGGATACTGCAATTTTGGAAAGCTTGTTCAAGGTCAGCGTGTAGAAGTCATCTGAACTTGTCCAAGCAAATATCGGACGCGAGTTGTTCTTGCAAATGCAATAAGGCCTGGCTCATCTGCAAATGACATGAATTTACACTCGAACGAGGTTAGCAACGACGCGACCACTTGACAACCAAACTCCCAATAGCCCACCATGTCAAGCATTGATGATCTCTTCAAAGTATGGAAACTGTTCTACCAATTTAGAGTTTCCTTTCTAATCAACAATCTAGAAGCCAGCTCTACCCAGCAACAAACGCAAGCTAGAAGCAACACGCGATCCAAGTCCGTCACATCTTCTCCGTAGAGCTCTATTTACTTACACTCCGCAGATGAGATCTACAAATCTGCGAAGCTAGTGGCCAACGGACACGCGAAAAGCAACGGTAAAGCCGCTGCAGTCGAAGATCAGGAAGACGACGACATCGAAGCTGGACCGTCCGCACCCCCAGATGATGAAGACTACGGGCCGGACATCCCAGATGACGATGAGGGCCGATTCTTTGGCGGAGGCGTTACACAAGAGGAGAACGAGATACTAGATTATATGGATGGACAAGAATCTGCGGAAGTAGCACCAGAGAAGATTGACTCGGCGTGGCTGCGGAAACTGGCTCTCAATTTCGAAAAGAGGATAACTAAGAACGCGGAGCTGAGGGCCAAGTTCGAGAATGACCCGCAGAAGTTCATGGGCAGCGAGGCGGATCTGGATGCGGATATCAAAGCTTTGAGCATTCTGGCTGAGCATCCAGAGCTTTATGGCGAATTTGCGAAGCTAGGTTGTGTCGGAAGCTTAGTGGGGTTACTGGCACACGAGAATACAGACATTGCCATCGATGCCGTGGAAATTGTCAGCGAGCTGACTGATGAGGATGTCGAGGCCGAGCAGGAGCAGTGGACTGCACTCGTGGATGCTATGGTCGAGGCAGACTTACTGGATTTGTTGGTCTCAAACTTCGCCAGATTCAACGAGGGAAACGAGTCCGATCGGAGTGGAGTATACCATGCCCTGAGTGTATTGGAGAATTTGGCTTCACAGATGACATTGGCGGAGAAGATTGGCCAGGATACGACGGTGTTGAAATGGCTGCTACAGAGGATACAGAAGAAGGAATCGCCTGTCAGCCAAAACAAGCAATATGCGGCGGAAGTTCTGGCTATCCTGTTGCAGTCATCTCCTGTAAATCGGAGAAAATTGTGCGAGCTGGATGGAGTGGATATGCTACTGCAACTGCTGGCCACGTACCGAAAACGAGATCCATTAAAGGGTTCAGAGGAGGAAGAATTTGTTGAGAATCTCTTCGATTCTCTGACATGCTTGGTAGACGAGCCTGAAGGGAAGCGAAAGTTTGACGAAGCAGAAGGAGTTGAGCTGTGCTTGATCATGATCAAGGAGGGCAAAATGAGTAAGTCACGAGCGTTACGACTCATGGATCATGCGCTGGGAGGTCAATCTGGTGCAGAGGTGTGCGAGAGACTAGTGGAAGCAGCTGGTCTCAAGGTTATTTTCGGCATGTTCATGAAGAAGCAAGATGGCCAGACGACAGAACATCTGCTGGGTATTTTCTCGTCATTACTTCGGCTGCTCCCTGCGAACTCAGCGGGACGAATACGCACGCTTGCCAAGTTCGTGGAGAAGGATTACGAGAAATTGAGTAAGCTGGTCAAGCTTCGAAGAGACTATGCTGCGCGAGTAGCAGTAGTAGATCAGGAGATCAGGGCGGAGCAGACATTGCTGGATCCAGAGGAGAGACAGGAGATGGCTGATGAGTGGTTGTCAAGGAGACTAGATGCGGGCTTGTTTTGCCTGCAGACTATTGATGTTATCTTAGCTTGGCTAGTTGCTGAAGACGACGGCGCAAGTAAGCGGATACGGAGCCTACTTGCTGACCGTGACGAGTCTTTGGTAGTAGTCAAGACGACGATACAAGGTGAGTTTGATTCCCGTCCCTCTTAACTGATCCATACTGATGCGGATGCAGATCAGCTTGATACCATAGTTGGTGATACAGAGGAGGAAACCATGACTAAGGATATGTTGAGTACATTAGTACAGTTCTTGACATAGTCAATGAGATTTGCATGAACCAATTCTTGCTTTTCAGAGTAGCATAAGCTTTTGATATTGATATTGATATACTATACTGAGGTTTCGCGGCTCGCTTCCGGTCTTGGGGGCGAATTCGCACCGTTCGGCCTTCCGGCTACCCTCTCCTCGCCAGTCTTTGCATTTATCATGGCGATTAGTCATCCTGTGAACACCAACGTCGGCACGGCGCCGGCAATACTAAAAAGTCCTAAAGCCAAGGCCATGTTTCCCCAGCCAGCCGCATCTTCCACATAACCAGATAACTAGGGACCAATGAGAGTTTCTAGCAGCAAATGCAGTCACAAAAAGTGCGTAGGCTTGAGCATAGGCTCCACCGACCCCAAATCGTCCTGGTTATCGCTTTTCTTTCACTTTCACCACAAAAGTAATCTCAGCCATGAGAGGGGCCATTACCAAAGTCAGAGCAAACCCGATCAGCGCCAACAGCGCACAGAAGAGAACTTTTTGGCCCAGGCTGTCATGCGTAACCAGACGGAGCAGCACCCAAAATGGGATTTCCAAGATGAAGCCAGAGACTGCGAGCCAGCGAGGGCCATACTGGTCTGACGCCCACCCAACAACGGGAGACAAAAATGAGGGGATCATCATAGCCAGAAAAACCAAGCCTGCACCCTCCGAGGCCCAATGGAAAGTCTGCTGGATGTAGAGAGGGATTACTGCATCAAACGCAGTCATTTGAGAGCCTTGTACAATGCAGGCCCATAATGCAGCCAGCAGGCGGCGAGACTCCAGGAGCGTGAAGATGGGTGGGTGCTTTGACGACGGGAGCTGAAGAGGTGTCTGGTATAGGAAAAGATTCTCCGATTCGGGAACAGTCCCACTCACCCTTTTTCTCGGCTCTTCTCGGGTTCGTCAGATCCTTATCCGGTCTTTGAAATGTATTCCGAGTTGGATGTCTCTGCTGACTCGGTTTCATCCCTGTCCCATGGGGTGCAACCTTCTTCTCAATAAGGATCAGGCGCGGGAAGATTTCCAGGGCAATGAGACCAAAAGTCATGCAATAGACGGCGTAATACCCAGCATTGTTGTGTACAACGCCGCGAAGCAGTGGCGCGAGTAATACAGAAATCGACATGCTAAGACTGACAAATTCAAGAGTCTGGCCAATTTCCTTCTCCCCAACTGTGTCAACCAGCAGGGCTTGGCCAACTGTCCATACGATTGCGGTCGTAAATCCTTGAAGTACACTTCCCAACACCAATAGAGCAACAGTACGAGCAAGACAGAACAATAACGTGACTCCCACTAGTGTAACCAATCCAAAAAGTAGTCGCAGCCGCCTGGATGACGACCTATCCGCGTACTATCCTGCAAATGGACTGGCTACTAGGAGTGCGGTTTCGTATATTGTAAGTAAGATAGAAACCCATGATTGTAGAGAACCTTGTGTAACACCAGCTCGTGAAATCAAGGCGAATGGGATGACTGGAACAATGATGCCGTAAAGGAAGACGTCGGTAAAAACAGCTGTGCATATGGCTGATAGGATGAACGCTTTCGAGGAGCGTATGTGCAGGAGATATGGGGGTGGCGACGAAACTCTTCAGCGGCCCGAGAGAAAATACTCTATACGATCCATCATATTTCGTTATCTCATAGCTATCACTTGAACTGGGGAACAAATGGCTTGAGAATTCCACCTGCTATATAGCAATGCAAGTTGAATTCCCCATTTCAGCTTGTACTTGCAACGGTGACGCTCTACACCTCGTTACCTGCCTGGCTGGGGAGAGATTGCAGGGAGGTTATCCACTTTCGCTGGCCGCGGATGCCGTACGCGGACCGAACTCCGCGTCGGAGATGAATCAATTCGACTCTCTCCTGCGCCGTTTCACGTTTTCTCCAACTCCTCGTTGCGTGAAGAATATCTTGAAGTGCATCGACAACTCCAGAAATCCATACCAGGGTCACAAGAGGCTAACATACGAGAGGGTATGTACCTCTGCACATTGTGTGGTAGCCCCGGACACGCCGAAGAAAGTTGTGGCGTGCGAATGAACGCTCTTTCCACGCCAGAAGGAGACGTCGATCCAAATGAGTCCCATCTCTACTTTAACCAGGTTTCCGTTCATATACTTCAAGCTTCCTTGATATTTTCTTGTCTTCCCTTTCTCTTTGTTATCAGTCACTTCATACGCCGCTGCAGCCGTCATCCTTCAGGGCGTTTTCCCTGCCAAGTTCTGTCAGCATTTCAATCGAACAAATCCTGATGCTCCATCTGTCGTAGTACTTTTCACTCTTTACCAGTAAGATCTTTGTCAAAGTTTCAGATTTCTGTTGTATCACGCTGACTCAACTCCTCAGGTGATCTTCCTGCCATATGAATATCCAGCATTTTCTCCAATGGCGACGGACCATCTCGAAAACCCACTTTTTGCTTGTTCGTCTTGATGATGGCGTGTGTCTGTTTTGGATTACTAGCATCTCAGTCTTCAATCATTGGCTCACTTCTCTCGTTAAGAAGGTTTCTCATGCGTCTATGGCTTTCAGCCTCAAACCTGATACGAGTTCTAAAGTAAACAATTTGGGCCTCATGCAGCCGGCCATTTCTCTCTTCTTGTCTATCAGGTTTCATTCCGCTCGTACTTACGTGGCTTCGGTCCCCCGCATGAGCATCGAATCACATGTTATATGGCTTATTGTTCCCATGCAAGCAAGTTCTGTTTCCCCTCACTTCATCATGAGATAATGAGAGCCTCACCAACCTCTGAGAATTTCTGAGGGTAGTGGCATCATAGTTGGTCGTTCTCCGTGGAATATGGCGAAGCCATTGGCTCCGGGGAATCCGCGTTGCATGTCCCTCCTGCACTGCATCGAGAATATCATGATAATCAAAGACGCCCAGCTGCTGTAGCCATTAAAGTGGCCTCGGCCTCCGAAGAGACTTCCTGATGAGGTTCTTGGACCGAGAGTACGTGGCACGTAGTCTAAGGATGTTTTGTCTGATGTCGATTTACGAATGGCCAGCTCGTCGAATCGAGCCTGGACTAACAAATTTTTTGGAACATCAAGTGCGGGGGATGTCCATCTCCTGGAAAATTGGCCTTTTGAGGCTCAACCGCCCCGACTTTGGTGTGGGTCGTTGGCCGCAGGATTGGCCGCGCGTTGCTCCAATCATCTTTCGTGTGCAGAGCCTCGTCGCACTTTTTTCGCGCTCGGCTGTTTCCTGTCTCGTCAGTGGTTCCGTGAAGCAGCCTTCGGATACAAGAGAAAGTTTTCGATCAACCGCCACATCCCTGTTTATTACATTAACGTATCTCATCGTGGCTTGACGGGAAGAATGCAACATCGCAAAACAAAATCGTCAATTGATAGGCCCGCATGTCTTTAGCCCGCCGGCTGCAGAGTCACGAGTCAACGAAAATCATCACAGAGCCTCTGCGAAAGAGATAGCTAATGTGACTAGTCATAATCTTGCAGAACGGACCACAGATGCTGTCGTAAGGTCTATCAGCAAGAATCTGGATGGGCTGGAAAGCATTCAAGAAAATACTAAGTGGAGGCGCGATGCGGCTCTGCTAGATTGGACAGCGCGGCTGGCGAATCACAATCCTGGATACGTTTGACCGGGGTTCAGGAGGGGTACGGACCTAGCAAATGCGCCCTGCTTCGACAGCCTCATTTATTAGGGGAACTTCGGGTCCGTCCCCCTAAACTGGGCATTCATTCTTCGACAAGGACAGCTTGGCATGCATATTGAGAGATTTGGGTATTGGAGACACGGCATAGGTCGTCACACTCGACTTATCGTCGTCTCCAAGGTTTGTTCCCTCCTCTTTCCCTCCATGGGTTTAGCAAGGCAATTCGTATTAGGTGGCGGGTCAGAACCCCCGTCAAAACCTCATTACTGTAGTGTAAGACCAGCCAGCCCAGCAGATGCGGCTTGAGCACATTATTGTCTTCACCCTGTCTGACTCTGTGGAGGCTCTATTGAGGCTCTGCAAGAAGACAAAAGTGTGCAGAGGTATAAATGAGGCCCCCATTCATGGCGCACAACCGAAGAAAACTCCACGTTTGCATATCTGTTCGCCTTACACTTTCACATTTACCCATCTACCAATGATACTCAAAGTTTCCAGAAAACTTGGTACAGGTCAGTTGCACCTTTCTTTTAACGTCAAGTTCATGCTGGAGGTCGATTTCACTATAAGATTGAGGCTGATGTTCAAATTTCTTCTGTCAATTCAGACGATTCAGATCCTGTTCCATTGAACGGGTCTAAATGTTTGGTTTGCTATCATTACCTTACGAGGTGTTGGCAAATGTTGTGGAAAATATAGAATTTGATGATGTGTTTAATCTTGGACGAACTTGCAAAGACTTTCACTATCTTCTTACAGAAGAGAGCATCAGCAAGGCAGTTGTACAGGTAAGTCGAGACAGATTTTCTTATCATTTGTTCGGCGATACAGTCAGCGAGAAAGTTTTCAGCTGCTTACGAACTCTTCAGACAAAAATACGATATTCCAATGAGGCCCTGGCAGCGGTAACAGTTGGTGGTGGCAATGCAAAGGCACTCCGGCGAGTAGCCAAGAGACGCGACGCACTCGCCACGGCATCCCCCTTCGTGGTGGCAACTATTGGCTTCTGTGACGCGTACCTATACTGCAAAGGTGTCTTGTGCTACACTCTTGATGACCGACTGCGCGTATTACACTTGCATCACTCCGGACGAAACGAACTTGTGATCAGCATACCCGGCCTGCTCACTCGGGCTCTTTCAGACATCAATGACAACAGGAGGGGCATCTTCCAAGTTCTGTACTATTCGGATAACATTTTATCTTGCGTCTACAAGTCTGCCAGATCGGATTCAACAGCATGGCTGATATCATTCCACTTGGGAACCAAGGCGATACTACTGTCTCACGAATTGGACTCGACTGATAAGATATTCGTTCGGCACAACAGACAATACCTCTACTATGGAACACATTCAGAGATTGGCACTGACGGGAATAAAAAATGGGTTGTTTATGGCTTTGACTTCAGAACACGCCGATGGTTTAGTCAAAAAGTGCATCTCCAAGACATGGTAGGTTCAGAAATTGGTTCCACAATTTGCTTTGAGCTACATAATGGCTATTTCTATGCCCTATCCAACCAAACCTCATTTGAGGTCGAGGAGATAGACTGGACATCCTTTTATCACTGTATACGCTTTCCTCTAAACTCGCCTTGCAAAACACTACTCGAGAAGACCCAAAACAAAAGTATGTGGAGGAGACAGCATCAAGAAGGCCCTATCGACGACCGGTGGACGACACTCCGTCTTGACGAAGACGAGACCACCGGCAAGCTCAGGATTGTCGAGTCTCGAAAAGAATGGTATCTAGGTTCAAGCAAGAGTCAGCGAACGTATTATAAAACGGATATTATCTTTCCGAAACTTACAAGAGAAGACGACCTGGACCTAGGCGGACTGGCAACTCCGTCAGTTTCTGAATTGAATGACACAGTACCTTCCTTGGGCTCTGTGTTAGCTTTTGCCGAAGCCACATCCTCGTCAGAAGGCTCCTCATCATTGTCGACGAGCGCTGCACACTCGTCTACCACAGTCAGCGCCCCAAATACTTCTAGTACTTCTACCTCGCATCACTCGGAAGACTTCGACTTCTCCGAATTCGCCGACTTGCCACTTCTTCGGCTCCTGCAGAAAGACGATCACCCTCACTATATTCGACCTCTAGCCCGCCTTCCAGAAAACACACACCCTGGGAATGATGGCTCTACGCAGCCAACATTCACCTTAGCCAAATCGTTGATACGAACCTATCATACCTCATGCAGTACATTTCTCGATTTGGTGGATGATCCTCTACCAACCGACTGGCAGGGCAAACAGCGTCTTCGCCTTCGGGCAGGAACCCGAATGCTCGGTCCGCCCCTTGTGTATCAACAAGGGCCAGACAAAGGCCTACTACGCAAACCTTCTAGAGATCTCGCTACGGCTCTAGAAGAAATGTATCGTGTTCCAGCTATTACGTTCTGGCCGCCGGCGCAAGATCCAGACTATCCAGACGAGCACAATGATGCGATATACAGGCTGATGAACCCACCTAGCCATCTGGGCAACGTTGAGGGCACAGCTGATGAGAGGAGCATGGTTTACGCTACAGGTAGCTGCAACCAGCCGCAAGCCCTTATCTTCGTGGGGTTTGATCCAGCTATCAAGCTCGTTGGTTTAAAGCGGTGGGGTGGACTAAGAAGGGGGTTAAATATAAAGGGCGTCGGAGAAGGGCCGCATATCGATGGAAGGGCGACTGGATACACATCTGAAGAGGTGTTGCCGAAAAGGGAGCAGTATATCGACGTGGGCGAACAGGATAGGACGGTCAGTCTCGATAGAAAGGGCAAAGGAAAAGAGAGGTCGAGGTGCGAGAGCGGCCATGTAG
Organism: Cairneyella variabilis; assembly: GCA_001625345.1. Classification (NCBI taxonomy): domain Eukaryota; kingdom Fungi; phylum Ascomycota; class Leotiomycetes; order Helotiales; genus Cairneyella; species Cairneyella variabilis. The sequence goes on along the minus strand of AYLM01000539.1, from coordinate 396 downwards.
TGCACATTTCAGCCGCAGGTGCCAGTGTCGAGGTACCTGCGAATACTACTTCTTGCACTGGCAAGGTGGGGGTGGGACGGCACAGCTGGGCATGGAAAGAGAAAGCTATGTATCAGGACATCAATCTGGGTTTCTATTTTGGCTTGGAGCGTTCTGAGAAGGTGTAAGTAATGGAAAGTTATTTTCAATATGTTGTGTCTGCGTCTGGACGCATCTGGATCACTCTCACGCACCGCCTGATTTCATTCTGCCACTTCAACAGGGCAATCGTGTGTTGTTCATTGAGTTGGAAAGATTAGTCGTTGGAAATGTGGAGTACTGAGGGGTAACATTCAACGGAGCGCCCGCTCCTATTGCAAAGACTTAGTCGCTGTAAGCTATTTCAACCACATGGTA
>AYLM01000538.1:0-50161 GCA_001625345.1 Cairneyella variabilis | reverse complement strand
GTGGGACAGCAGATAGCGCGCTATTCATCCCTTGGGCAGCGAAGAAAGGCATTTGTCATTCGTCAATCACCGAAGGAATCACGTCCCTGAGCATGTCGTTGTCAAGTGCCCTGTAAGGAAATACAAATGGTGTGGGTGCGCGAGGCTGTGACTCGTAAGAGCGGAGGAAGTGCAGAAGCGAAGGCAGACTTTCTGCTTCTCTCACAGTTTCGCCCGGCCTTAGTGCCAATGGTGCTTTAGCTTTCGTCTCAGTATCCAAGGTACGCGTCTGTTACATCGCCAATCCACTGCAGATAGCATTGCCAGGTCACCTGTTCTTGTGTTACACGACCCCACGAATATCAGCCCAAGCAACTTTCGTGGTTTCAGATTATGCGAGAAAAACAAAGGAAAGAGACAAGGCAGAGTATCTCGGACGGCAGGGGCTATATATGTTCGAAAGTGGGGATTGCGGCTCTGTTTTAGTCGTGGGCTGCAGTTTGACATGCGAACCCCAGGTTGCCTAACGTCGCCTACCTGCCAGCACATCATCTTCGACCCTTGGAATTGGTTGTCGAGGTACATCCATGTGACCTTCGGGGAGGGGCGAGCAAGTACCAAGCTCGAGATAAGGCAAGCGTGTAAGACTGATTGCTCATTGCATATGTTATTAAGTTCATGCCGATTTATTGCCTGCTCCGACCAATGCATATAAACCTCTGCTAGCCGCCCGAGGTACGCATCATTGGGAAAGAGAAAGGCGGCTCACGCTGCCCTCCGAACTCCATCACAAAGCCGTGTTAAAGATAAGGGAAAATGGTATCTTGCTCTCTTAAGCCGCTCAGTTTACCTTCACATAGTTTCCTGTGACCGAGTCAGCAGATGCACAGAGCCGTCGCTATCCAGACGAAGCCAACAACGTACCGGGAAATTGCCCTTGCTTTCCCTTGATCTTGCCGATCCACCATTCATTTTCATTGTTTGTTCTCGTCACGATCTCAATCACGTCCCCGGTCGTGAAGCTCAAGTCGCCCTCGGCCTGAGCTTCATAATCATAGAGAGCAGTAGCAGTCTCGGCCGCCGGAGCTCCGCTAAATCGCGAGGGCTTTGGCTTTGGAGGAGGCGGAGCCGCTCCCTTTGCTTTTGCCGCAGCACCCCACGCAGAAGTTGTCGAATTCGCACGTGCGACAGTTGTGTCGCTGGTAGGGGACAAAGAGCTCGAGTATGGTGGGGGTGGATTTTCAGAGTAATCTTGAGAAGCTCGAGAAGAAGGTCCCGCGGTCAAGGCCTTGGTGGGGGATGGTTTAGAACCTTCAATCGCGAGGCGACTGGTTGGAGGACCGAGCCTTCCAGGAGGACGCTTGGCACCTGTTGTCTTAAATTTGACGATGGAAAGCGCCTCTGCCTGTTGTTGAATATCTCCTCGCTTTGCCTCGAATCCCTCCTCAACATCGAGTTGCAGGTTGAAATATCCAATATCGCAGCCTTGCATCTTCTCATGGAGAGTGTAGAAGACGTTAAGCTGCATATAATAGAAAGATTGGAATAAGGGCCGGATGAACTCGCGCTCCAGCTGGAAAAGTTTCGGTAACTCGTCCTTCAAGAGGTCGTTGTAGTAATTAAACTCCTGAGTCGCTTGTTCCACATCGTTCTCAGCCTTGTACATGGCCTTCTCGTCCTTCAAACTCTTCTCCTTCTTATCTTGCAATTTCTTCAATGTTGCTCGATGTCGGTCATAATCCAGCTGCTTGTGTTGTCGCTTGGTAGCAGTTTTCCTTATGACCTTGATGATGTCTAATAATTCATCCGCAGGTCGGATCACTCGGGTCTCGATCATCTCCAACTCCGGTTGGAGGGTTGCCAAGAGATCCTTCACGATTGCCTCGTACTCCTCGCAGGCTCGTATGCCTTCCGGATTTCCTTCCTGGACAGTCGAATCTGGATCTGAGACCCTTCCTGAAATCGGCTTGTATATTTCGGCAATGGCTTGCGAGAATTCGATTTGGTGGGTCATCATGCCGTTGATAGCGTCGAAGTACTTCTTGCTCTCATCGTGCAGTTTCTTTGTCTCGGTCTCCAGCTCCTGGAACCGCCGTTCTGCATCGATATAAACAGCATCTTTGGTATGCTCGCCCAGATTGAATTTCGCCTTGAAGGTTTGAGGCGCCTGGTTGTCTGTCAGTGATCGTGCGACAGACCCCGCCATACGGCTGGACACCTACCCTGATGACGCTCTTCTGAAAGCCTTTGAAGCTCATTTCCTCCGCCTTCGCAGTTCAACGATCCTCTAGAAAGGATCAAGTTGTCGGGGTGTCCTTGGGAAGAGTCGTTGAGGTCGTCGCAAGAGACTCCGAAGGAGCGCTGCGTTGGTTTTGCGTAAAGCGTGGTTTAGGACCCTCAGCTTGCAGAGCCACGAGCAATGACGCGGTAGTTTGCCCCTAGCCCGAAACGTCTTGGTATTTTGTGGTAGCCTAGAATACGGAATTTCTATGGAGTTGCTTGATGTAGTAAGAAAATGAATCTATTGACAATAAGAAAATCCGACCGCTTCCGCACGCCCACGAATTGGTGGTGGTGAATAAACCAAGATTCTTTCACAATTCAGCCCATCCATGCATTACTGACGGCAGCAATGCGGCCAACCTTGCGGCCAACCAATCAAAAGCCGATATCGCTTCTTAGCCTCGTGAAAGATCTCCAAATAACTTTTGCCTCGCTCTTCCGTTGAAGCTGGATCTTATCAGATTACCTGTGACAACAATCATAATGTCGACTTTAGCAGCGGCTTCATTGCGACAGGCTTCACGCTTGCGCTCTAGGCAGCAGGCTTCAGCGGTTGGTCTGCTGCGAAGCTCTGCCCAAGTTCGAGTAGTGGCGGGGATTGCAAACCAAAGGATTTCGAGAAGAGGATATGTTTCGGAGACGAAGAAGGATAGTGCACAGGTCAATGTTGATACTGCAATCCGGGCGGAACAGAAGGCATTCTTTGCAGAGACGGGCAAGCTTCCGGAGAATGAAATTATTCCAGGGACATCCGCAAATGCGGACGCAATGATGAGTCCGATGGCCGGTATGCACTTTCAATGTGAAAGTATCCAGAGCTCTACTGATGCAAGTCATATAGGTGTTTTGAAGCAGGCTACGATTATGGACGAAGGCCAGAGACCCATCTACCTTGATATGCAAGCTACCACACCTCTCGACCCACGAGTATTAGATGCTATGCTTCCATTTTACGCCGGACTTTATGGCAACCCTCATTCGAGGACACACGCTTATGGATGGGAGACCGACAAGGCTGTCGAGACAGCTCGAGAGCACGTTGCCAGCCTTATTGGTGCCGACCCCAAGGAAATCATCTTTACCAGCGGTGCCACTGAGAGTAACAATATGAGCATTAAGGGAGTTGCCAGATTTTTCGGAAGATCTGGAAAGAAGAGACACATCATCACATCTCAAACAGAGCATAAATGTGTTTTGGATAGCTGTCGGCATTTGCAGGATGAAGGATTCGACATAACTTACCTTCCGGTCCAAAGCAACGGTTTGATCAATATGGAAGAACTCGAAGCTGCGATTCGACCAGATACTGCTCTTGTCAGTATAATGGCAGTAAATAACGAGATTGGTGTTATTCAGCCGTTGGAGGAGATTGGCAAGCTTTGCAGAGCAAACAAAGTTTTCTTCCACACCGATGCAGCACAAGCTGTTGGAAAGATCCCGGTGGACGTCAATAAGATGAACATTGACTTAATGTCGATTTCCTCGCACAAGATATATGGACCGAAAGGAATGGGAGCATGCTACATTCGAAGACGCCCTAGAGTTCGTATTGATCCTATTATCAGCGGTGGTGGCCAAGAGAGAGGTCTGCGAAGTGGAACCCTAGCACCGGCCTTAGTCGTTGGCTTTGGAGAAGCTTGCCGAATTGCTAAGGAAGAGATTTCTGTGAGTATCCTTTGGCATTTTTTCTCCCTTTCTTCTGGCGTGATGAACTACTTTTACATATGCATGGCTTTCCTAGTGATCTCCTTGCTTGCAGGTTGAGGTTTCCTTGACGAGGCACAGTACCTTTTCTGACGAATATTAAACTGATATACTTGGCGGATACTCGGTCGTAAAACACTCGCTAACATTTCTCAGTACGATTCCAAGCGAATTAAGGCGCTCTCAGACCGTCTTCTCAACGGCCTTCTTGCTATGGAGCACACGACTCAAAATGGAGACCCCGAACACTTCTATCCAGGCTGTGTCAACATTTCCTTTGCTTACGTTGAGGGAGAGTCTCTGTTGATGGCTTTGAAAGATATCGCTCTTTCCTCTGGCAGCGCATGCACGTCAGCATCGCTCGAGCCAAGTTATGTTTTACGAGCACTCGGTAGCAGTGACGAAAGTGCACACAGCAGTATTCGATTTGGAATTGGACGATTTACGACAGAGAGCGAGATTGACTATGTGTTGAAAGCGGTTAAGGAGCGAGTTACCTTCTTGCGCGAGTTGAGCCCACTTTGGGAGCTTGTTCAAGAGGGAATTGCGCTGGACAGTATTGAGTGGAGCCAACATTGATTGTGCTCATGCCTTGGGGATAGGATTCGGCGTCTGGATTTATAGCTTGGTGCCGGCTGGGTCTTCTCAATTGTAGCTATTCCATCAGGCTGATGACCTGAATGTACACGATCGTTCGCAAGGACATGATTCCCCTTCAAAATGATATCACAATGATCCATGTTCTTCTTGGAGTTTGAAGTTGAGATCCATTCGTATGTAAACGCCCAGTCCCAGGTGATGCCCTCCCAACCCTTATTTGCACATTCAGTACAGCCACTCATTATCTCGGCCACTGTCTTCTGGGTTGCTTCCGCTGTATCATACAAGGCTCATTGCTTCCAATCATACACATTAAGTGGCCATGCCAACTTCTTCGCCCCTCGTCATTGGCATCGTTTTCGGCTGGTGGTAGACCTCTTACAACCTATGCGCATGATAACATTAGCGGCAGCTACAGGACGAGGCAGGGCCAGAACCGGCTCACGGGGGAAGTAAGAACTCGCTCCAGGAACTCGAGAAGAACGCAACTGCAGCCTGCAAAACTATCCGTTAGCCAAAAAAGCTCCGAAATCCTTTCTCTTCGTCTCTATTTCAACATCGAAGCCCCTTGCTAGCCATTCTCATTCGCCCCAGAGCTCTGGCAGTCAAGTAACTATGAGCAAAGGTGAAAAGGCTCGCAGAACGTACCCCGAACACAGCAACACTTCTCACAACACTGGCATTCTCTGGTGCAGTCAAGGTGTTGTAGACGCTAGAGACGTAACCTTTTGGCGCAGGACGGCGGGGATCAGCCTTCTGGACCGGAATACGTTGAACTTTCGGTGCCATCGTTGCTTGCGTGTAATTGATTCGAGGGTGTGTGAAAGTAGGGGTTGGTGTGAAGCTCGATGCAGAGTTGAAGGTCTAAGATCCTGAACTTTTTTTGGGTCTTTGCCGACAAGACAAGGGGCTATCGGGTGATGATTCAGCCTGCCACGTGATATTGTATTTTAGTGGCAATAATCAACATCATTCCACCAAGGTATGCTTTTCTATGAATATATCAGGATGAGAAGATGACAATATTGAATAGAACGCAAAATAATGAATATGGATGAACAATGCAGAGAACCTGGAGGTTTTCTCCCGCCATCTCTTCCATCCCCAGCACCATCCAACGCATCGATCAGCTCAACAACCTCAAATCTTCCTCACCCTCGCTCTCATCCCTTGCGAGCTGGCTCAGCTAAAGAAGATGCTGCGAGACGGTATGTAGAGAGTAAACTCCTTCATATCTCGAGGCGATATACCAAGAAGTTTCAGCAGCTAGAAGACAGGGAGGGAGACGTGAAAGGTTATGAGAGTATGAAAGACATTGCGAAAGATCTTGGCGAAGTCATTGACGTCCTATGGCTTTCGGGGACTCGTGCGTAATTTCCTGATTATCTGTGAAACTTTTACTAAATTAAGGCCCTCCAATAGCAAGCTTACAAGTCCCGTACCTTTTGAACATCGCGGGATCCGTAAACAGCTATCTTCCATCTTTCCTACCGTCTCCAAAAGCAACGTTTGGATTGCTCCGGAAATTGGACCACGCATTTTCTAGTCTGTTGATGGGAGAGGATAGTGTGAGCGGTGACATTTTGCCGGGATTCACTGGTGGCAAGAAAGCTGGGTTGAGTAAAACCGATATGGTCAGATGCAAAGGTCTAGTTGAGGCTACGAGAGTCCTGATCGTGGACGTCATGGCCAAAGAATCAGAAGTTGAGGAAAATGCTGAAGAGAGTGGGGCGGAGACCGACGTCGATATGGACAACATTTGGGACGCGGGCGAGGATAAATTCGAGATGGATATTGCGAGAGTCTACGAGCATACTATTGTGCAGCTAGGCGAGCTGCTTGGTAGTGATGGTGGATTTGGTGTTAGTTCCGGCTCTGGCTGATTCGCCGACTATCCTTGGCCTGAGGGACTCTCTTATGTATCATGGCTTCACTTTAGCAAAGCCGTTGACGGCAGGTCGGAGAGCAGTTCTGGAATGCTCGACTTTGGAGAAGCTGGCACAATTATGGACTCGCAGTTGAGACAGCTTTCACAACCGTCATAAGCAGCTTGCATGTGGTGAGCAAAAAAACGCTGCATTTAGCATGACGTCCTTGACACTGTGCAACTCGGTGAAAGCGCTCAGAGGCCCACAACTCTCTTACCCTCTAATGCAATATTCAGAAGCCAGACGTTCCTAATTAGCGAGCTACCTACCTAAGTTGGACATGAAAAGCGATATTGAAAAGAGAGGAGCAGTAAGCTGGAGGCACGAGCAAATAATGGGTAAAAAACAAATCAGATTTGGGCTAGCGGAAACTTCTTCGCCAGGTCGTGCAACGTGTGACCGTAAAACGCCAGGCGCCATGTATCAGCAGCAAAAGGGACATGACAGGTTACCGTCGTCGATAGCTGTCACCTCTACCACCTCTGTTCCGGTCTTCATAACGATCTCGATCTCGATCTCGATCCCTGTCGCTGCCTCCCCTGTACGAACTTCCGTCTGTTCCCCTTCTGTAATCCCTTGAATCGTAGTCCTTCCTGCCTTGGTTCCTCTCCGGACGTGGACTCCGACTTCGCTCTCTTTTATCTTCGCTCCAACTAGACTTCTCTTCCCTCTCGTGCCGTCGCCTCAGCTCATCCTCATCATACACCATTCCATATCGGTCTCTTCTGTCTCTCCCTGTCATCTCGGTCTCAGCCTTATACTGCCTCTTCTTCTCCAAACTGCTTACACCGCCAAATCCACCACCTCCTTGACGTCGCTTTGAGTTTGTCGACGTCCGCCAGGAATCAGAAAGCTTTGACACAGACTGTGAGAAGTCGACATGAATTCTGTGGTCATCTATCAGGACGCCTTGCATCTTGAAGTAGGCCTGCTCGCAGGAAGGTTGCTCTTCGTACTCAATGAAAGCATATTGAAGAGAATCTCCTGTGCGCTTGTCACGAATGACTTCACAGGAGAGAATTTTACCGAATCGGCTAAAGATCAGTTCTAGATCCTCATCTGTGTCGTGTTAGCGAGTACAGGAGACATTGGAGGTACAAGGGGACATACCAGTTGTGACTGGATTGAGCTTGCATACGAAGAGAACATTCTCTGGTGGCTTTACTTCTGCAAAAGGTAGGTCACCAACCATTTCCAAAGTCAAAGCCTGTGCTCGTGCTTCTCGCTCTCGGCGTTGCTTCTCGACTGCATCTGCGTCTGGCTCGTCATCGAGCTTGTCATCCTCTCCGATTCGAACCGTAGCCAGCTGAGCCTTGGAAGGCATCGGGCTGTCAGGGGGCTCCACCAGTCCTGGTGGATCATCGTAGGGGTCGTCCAAAATGACTGTGTGCTTGATTCTGATGTCCACTAACGGTCTCTGCTTGTCGTCGCAGAAGGCATCGTTGATTTTCTCCAGCGCATCGAAGCCTTCAACAACCTTGCCAAAGATAGCAGCCTTGCCGTCCAGGTAGTCTAGATTATCCCCCAATGTGATAATAAACTGACTTCCTGCTAAGCGTTCATCTGGATCTCTGGGGGACGCGGCAGTAGCCATGCTAACAGTGCCTCGCTCAGCATGCTTCAGCTTAGGGTGGAAATCCGCCTTGAACGTCCTCTTCGCAAGCCCACCAATGACTCCCCATATTGAGCTTCCGCCATCGCTTTCTTTCGAGTCTGGGCCGAGGGGATCGCCGGTTTGAAAGGAGAAGTTCTTTTGTACGCTGTGGACGGGGGAGAAGTTGTAGTATTTTATTTTGCACAGCTTCAGAAAGCTAGGGAGAGAGGAAAAGTCTTAGTATCTATGTGTTCAGTTATTTTATAGGCAGAGGCGCAAAGGTTGAGACTTACTTTTCGCAGAGCTTGGGCGAATAGTCAACGAGTAGGTCAATGACGATGTCGCCCGCTGAGGTTTCGAGAAGCACGCTCATGACTAGTCGAGAGCTTCTGGTCAATCCGGAGTTGTGTCGAAGCCACAAAAGTGCTTATGACTTGCCTTGAGGTCGAAGTCTGCTTGGAATGTTCCGCAACGGAAAAATACAAGGCCCGGTCTTCATACCACGTGACTTTGAGATCGGTTTCTATTGAACTACCTTGCTCATTCTCCCGGGCCTGTTTCTACGTTCCAGTCACAGCAGTATACTTTTTTGGAGCTTTCGTTCATCAAACATCAAGTGATACCAAAGCTTCTCTCAAACCATCAATACAAGTTTCTCATCACCTGCGGTATGCCAATAGTTCTCGAGATCAGTGACTGCCATGATGGCTCCCCATTTCTCCCAGGACAAAGAACATAAGCAGCCCACCTCATGTCGCAGATCGAGCACGCCCGTATCACTTGATCTCAATCCTGGCAATTCTGGCAATCCTGGGGCTGATCTCCCGAGTATACCAACCCCCTTGACCTTTGGTATATTGATCTGACAGGCCTGATGTGTTCGGAGATGCATCTGCACAACGGTGGAGTGGCGGGGAGGCTGGCTGGTCTCCAGGGAATTGACCTGATAGACTCAGGGATGCAGTCTTGACTCCCCAGAAAGGACTGGTACACATTAACTCATCGATCGTTTGCATCGTCACCGCCTTATGTGCTTTGTCCTTCAGTGTCCGAGGACTGCATCCTTCATGGAGAATGATTCGATATACGCCTCCGTATTTGAAGAAAGATCTCGACTTCTCCTGCATACTTCCTGCGATCAAGAGATTTTCTTTTCCCCCACGCCCAAACGATTACCGGGTTCCTGGAAGAGCAAGGGTACTTATTGGACCATATTCAATTCAATCGGGAGCCTGCATGCTTCAAGTGGGCCAGCGGCCTACCCTTTTTGTTATGGACGCGGGTGGCAGCAAAGCATATCAACAAAATGTCCGCACGCTGCATGTTATTCCACGTGCAAGCCACCAAATGCCACATAATTACAGAAGTCCTTTGAGGATCAAAACGACGTTCTCAAGGACACGGGGAGACCCGTTCCGGAGAAGCCTATGTTCACTGCATATGTCGGCGGTGCTTTCTTCACAACGATACGCAGTGCCCTTACACAAGGAGGCCGGAGCCCCTCAATTGACCGAGAAGAGGCCGTTGGCGTCTCTTCGCCGCATCTCCTGCCCTCGAATATCAACTTCCGACCTCCACGGCGCTCAGTGGTAGTCTTAACCCTCAGGAGTCTTGGGACGAATACTTGGTGGAGCGACTTTTAACTAGAATTGCTCTCTAGAGGTCTATCATCTTTATGGCCTTTAGTTCGAGCGACGTCAATCCATCTAGCTGGAGATCTGACTACTTGCAAATCTCGAGTCGGTCTCTTATTGATCTCATTTTTCTCGGCATACCGATCACACGCCAGGCCCATCGTCTGCCACCGCATTTATTCCCTAGAAGGTATTCGAAGATATGCAGTGACGCACATTACAGCCAGCGGTGTGACAAACTTCCGCACTACGGGGAAGATCTGCAGCCCACTGGAGATTCGGAGCGTTTCTCCAATTGCCCCTGAATTATGCACATTCTTCTGAGATTCCAGGATTTTAATGACTTGCAGGTCGCTTTCCCTAGAGAATTCTGCCGGGTATGGTCCCGATACCATTCGTATTCACAATCACAGCACATGTGCGTCAGTAGGAGTGATATCAGCCAAAGAGCCTTGGGTGCATCAACAGTGGCTGCAACGGTAATGGTCAGGGTGATCAAATTTTTGGTGACATGCCCTATGCACTTGAAATATTGCGGAGTCTCTGTAACTTTTTGAGCTTGGTGTACCTCGTACCCACGCAGAGATTGGTGTGCGTGGTACTCGAACCTCGCATTATGAGGTCTTGCATTCAGCAATGATCCAGAGGCGCATCCAAATTTTGTTGCCACTTCTTGTAAATATGGCTTTGATCAGGATGTGCATACGAGAGGAAGACCTCATCCAAGGAATTCTGTTCTCTGGGCAGATGACGCTGCCAGTCCTGCACCTCTGTAGGACAGCAGTTCACATACCTATGTTGATTTTGAACTGAACACTGCTGTGTAAGGATGCCTGGTGGCTTAGCTTGTACCAGTTTCCCAAGCAAACACTGCTCAAAATACACTGCTGAAGCTCGATTGGCTATTCGTTGGAAATCGAACCGACCGGTTTGCTTCACAGTGATTGCCTATCATAATGAGTGCATCTCCAGCAATTACACATTCCACTTCTGCAGTCCTGTGACATGTTCCATGAATAGGTGAAAGTGCAGTGACAGACTTGCATTTTGAAGTGCGGTCGTCGTTTGGCTTAAATAATTCTGGGGGGACTACGCAAGGTATAAGCTTGTTGGCTTTGCAGCGGATGCGCTGTCCTGCATGCTCTGCAAGACCACAGCGGAAGTAGAAGATCTAGGGCCAAGGCTAACTTCTTGATTGCATGGTCGTTGCAAGTGACACGGTTTACGTTAGCTCACCGTCGCACAGTCGCAGTTGAAGTCAGAGGCCTTCTCTCAATTGTTTGCTTTGCCCATACCACTGAACACCCTGTCGTTTTGTGTCATATGTTTCTGTATGTATCTCCAACTCGAAGAAGCAAGCCCCTCCGGGGATTTTCTGCGGTAGATGAGGCTCTTGGCTGTCAAAATTGCAGTGAAAGCTATCATCTACGGGTTGTGGCATGTTGCCTTGGCCAACGATGTCAATTTCCATCCCAACTCATCTGGTTGTCAGTGATCATTCTCTCAAATTCTTACCTGCCAACTGCAACCATCTTTGTCCTTTGGGAATGAGTTTCATTACTAAGACAGTTTCATCGGACATGATGCTCGGGAGTCCACTCGCAGGGGTATTTTCTTACTCAGTCTCAGCTTCTCCCAGAAATTAAATACTTGGTGGCCTCGTCGAGACTCTCCACCGTAGTTGCGGATCTGTTTGCCAGATATATCGGGGGCACTGCAAGGCCAGTGGCCTGATCGGTAGTGGAACATCTGTGTTACCTCCCTGCCGCCTCCCGATCTCCTCAAGACTAGACCAGGGCTATCTTAGATGTATCTTCATGCTGAGGTAGTCTGATGAGCATGGCCATCGTTGAACACTAGCATAGATCATTATATTACATGTCATTATTTCCATGCATGCTCTCCGCTTTAACGCTCCTCATGCTTCGGATAAGGCAAACATGAAGAAGGCGAACTACTGTCACACATATTATAAGCAGACCCTGCCACGCCGGATCCTTATTGATTTGCCGCCCTCTTGAGGCTCATTTCAGTCCTTCGATACACTCGTTTACTCGTTCCTTCGAACATAATAGTTGTCTTTAATTGAGTCTTCCCATAATAGACCAAGAGCTTTCAAAGGTACGTTCAGTACCTGCAGTCCTTGAGCATCTCCTCCTTGTGTCAAGGTCTGAATAGCACTCTTGTAGATGGTGACTCGAGCCTTCTACGAGAACGGAGATCCAACGTACCGTCGCTATCGAGACAGGGGCCACAGCTACCCACTTAGTCAAGATCGAGATTTGCCCTCAGTGCCTGAGCACGGAATGTACTCGAATTCCCGAGAACAACATTTGCCGTCTCCCGGAAGCCGAAATGGTGATCATGGCCAGGAACTTGATATCAACTCTCGTCCGAGAAGCAGAATCCCGGTTGCTGTGAGTTGTCCTCTTGCAGAGTTTTCGGACAGCGCTAAGAAAATATCTCCAGTGTGGACGTTGTCGAAAGAGGAAGATTCGGTGTAGTGGCGACCAAGGCGGGCCGTGTACCAATTGCAAGAGTGCTGGAAATGAACAATGCCAATTCTTGAGGGTAAGAAAGGCCCGTCCCATTCGAGACCTACTTCTACTAACTTGTTCTTCTGTAGGTCTCATCCACGGAAGCTCAGATGAAGCACGATGCGGTCAGCTTTGATTTCGATCAAGGAGCAGCGTCCCGGCTTTGCCGTATGATGCCTTCTGGCTACGGCTCGCAGTCTTATGCTGCTCATCCTTTGAATGTCGATTTCCCATACCGCGCACCATCTCTTGCGGGCTACCAATTCCCAGTCAAACCGTATTACAATGTCCCTCAGTACTCCGACTTTGGCGATGAGAATATGGAGTATACCATGCAGAACCAAAATTACCAGCTCATGCCCCCTGAGCACCAAAACTTCTCCACAGCTTACAATACAACTGCTTCCGGACGTGGCTGGACACCAGCGCCTCAACTACCCAAAAATTCACTATTTCTCGAGCAACAAGAGCCGGCGTATCATCCCTCACAACTGCCACTCCAGGGCTTTCCTCGACCAATTATCAGCCCGGATGCGAGGTCACTTCCCTTGAACAGTATGGGCTCGTCCCTTCCCCTATCCGGCTCAGACCGCGTTCTTCCTTTTCCAGCAACACGCCCAACACAAACTGGGTCATTTTTACAGTCAGTCGAGAAACCTCCTGTTGTGCAGCCAAGCTTCCAATCATACAATGGTCTCATGAGCGCCAGCGCCTTCAAGACCTCGCTTGCAAGTCAAGTGGACAGCGGTTCAATGTCGAGTTCATATTTGCAATTGTCAAGCAGCAGCCCGGAATCGTTAGCCTCATCTCAAATGGTATACACGCCAGGATCGATGTCGATGAGCCAACCACCAAACGAGTTCTACGCTTCCAGCAATGATGGGCACTTTCATCACGACTCCTCGGAGTCCTCGTACGAACACAGCCATGTCACGAAGTGTGGCTCCCAGAGCAGCCAGACTGCCAATAACGAAGGTCCACTGCCCTCGATCTCGAATGGAAACTTGGCAAACCGCCATGAATACATCCCTCTTCCTCCTGGCCCGAACAATTGCACTCTTCAACTCCCAATGCTGGAACAACCACCAAATCCCGCTCAGCATTCGCAGCGGATTTCAACATAGATGTCCGTTGCATTCGATATCGGACATATTGAGCCTGTCTCATACTATAGCAACATCCCAAGCTTGCATGGAGCAAACTAACTTTGCGCTAGTCACAGTCTCATTCTGCAAGTCGACTCTAAATTTTCATTTTCATCTTCTGGAAACCTACAGTGTGCAGGCGGCATTGCTGTTTCACCATTTTCTCTAGGTTTGGGCTTCATTCAACGGCAAAAGAATTCAAGTATCATCGGGGAACCAAAAAGGGTAGAACGATCATAAATCGGAACGGTTTGGGAGACAGATGGCTGGCGTTCAGATCTTGGTGTATGAGTACGGCATCTTATCGCCCGGTTGGGCGGCTCGAATCCAAATTTGTGGACGGGTGGTAATGGTCAGGTTGAGGAGATGGGATGGGAAGGCGCTGACTTAGCTTGGACTTGGAGACAGCAGTGGGCTGACTGAGTTGGTGCACTTGCCAGCTGACGATATTATGGTTGCGATTGTGTTGATTAGTTGGGAGGCATTTTGTTAACACTGCGATCGAAGCAATAATACTTGTAGATGAGTACCCCAAGGTCGACACTGCATTGGTGCAGATGCCTTCGGCGGCAATGATAATGTGTAACACAAACAGTCTTGATTGCTCCCGTATCAAAAGCCTGTGTATATGAGATCATTCTTGAGGTCGTTCCTGCAGCTCCACTTCCACGCGCGCACGCACTCGATTCCAAGAAAGCACTTTCCTCTATTTGCCTTGAATCTCGCCACTTGAAGTTCAAATGTACTTGTGCCGAGCGTTGTTCTCGGCGGTTGTCGTTCCCTTCTTGGAATCTCTAACGTCCACGGTGTGACTCGGTGTATGAAACACGAAGGAGGGATGTATTTCAGTTGATGGGTGGTATCTGAGAAGTTACTTGTAAAACATTTCCACTGTTGCATTTATTTGAGTTCATGAGTGTCTGGTGAAATAAATTGTTGAATTTGGGAGAGGCGAGGGAGAATCGGAAGGGCATTTATACTGATTCAGGGACGCTACTACCCCTCGTTCTTTCTTCTCCTATATCAAAACTTCATTGCTCAGGTGGGTTGAGCACGTGTGCGTCACTTGCATTGCACCTTCACATCAGATCGAGGGTCGACCTTCCTTTGTTTGCAACTTCACCTCGCCAACTCATAGGTAGAGGGCCTTTTCATTGCTAAGAATGCTAAGCTTGCATTCGTCCAAGGACATCGCCAGACCCAGCTCCCTCAGACACCCCCCTTGAGTGAATTCCACAGAATCAGTCAAGTCCCATCGGCTCCGCACTGGTACCAACGCTCATCCTGCTCGTCTCCCCATTCTCCATCCAGGAGCGCCTTAGCTCCCGGCCATTCCTTCGCTAGACCAACAGCCAGTTCTCGCTCGTATTCCTCCAACAGGTCCTCCAATTTGGATCTCAACGCCCTGAGCTTCTTGAGCCCACGCTGTATCAAGCCAGTGAACCCAAGATCCTCCTCCATACTCTTGATCTTTCTCTTCAATATCATGGTCTTTGGGACGTAGTGCCAGTTGACCTGCGAGAAGGAAGTGAAGTTTCTCTCATCAGTCATGCCTCCCTGATTAGCGACCTCAGCAATTTCGTATTGAGCGGTTGCGGGTTGAGCAAATATGGGTTGAGCGAGTCCAGGTTGAGCTGTTGCGTGTTGAGCCGTTGCGTATTGAGCGATTGCATCCCCGTGAGCAGTTCCATGTCGCTGACCAACTGAAAATCTTCGGCCGATAGAGGTAGCTTCTTGAGTAGCAGCATCTTCCTGAGCAGCGGTGTTGCCCTGACCACCAGCATCTCCTCCTATAGCTACATCTCCACCAAAAATCGCACGAGCCTGATCCATCGATTCTTTGGCAGAGTTGACCAAAGAGAGTTCTCTGATCGAGATGTAGAGCCAGTCCTCCATTCTGTTTCTCAAAATCCTCTTTAGTCTCTTGCAATCGTGGAGGCACGTCGTTGGCTCGAGGCCCCATTTGACGTATCCTCCAGACGGTGGCTTGCACGAGTCACAAATCTTGAATTTATAGATGGCGTCTCGGTGAACCTCGCTCGTGCTAGCAATCCGCCGTTCGGCCTTAAGGTGTGGGTCCAATGTGCTCTGCATCTTCGCAGTTTGGACAAACAGCACACCACTGTTGCCGAACTTGAATTTCGAACGCTCGCCCGCCATTTTTGCGGCCTGGGAAGGCATGTGTCAACAAAGAGAACGAATTGGGAGAGGATTTACAAAGGGTACCTACTGTATGCGATCACTCGAAGGTGCGGCCCGAAGGTTGTGGAAGAGTTGTGGGAGGGTTGCAAAATCAGAGCACCACAAAGGAAGAGGCGTCGCGTCCGATTTTGGATGTGTCTTGATTTTTCCAAGAGCCGAAACTTCAGACTCTAGCCGATGATGTTATCGAAGTGAAGAAAGTATTCAGATTAAAGTTTTTGAGACCCAAAAATACCTACGAGTGATGATGATGGTTGAGTTGACTCTTCGCCTCGAGAAATCTCTCGAAGGGACCAACCTCTAGCTACAGGCTTCCGATCTTAAATATGGTTTGAATTATCTCAGACATAGAACTTCAGCTTTCCAGCCGATAGGTTTACCAAAGGTGAGGAGAGTCATCAGATCGAAGCCCATGAGTGAAACCAATTTCTAAGCAATAATGATTGCTGTCTCCTCGCCAAGTCAAATTCCTCAAATAGGCGAGCCTCTAGTTTCTCACAACTATAGAATCTTCTGTTTGCTCTTCGGCCTCGCTCTCCGTATTCTATCGACGTTGTCGACGTACAGAACACCGTTCTGTTGCTTATAATCTCGAAAGCAAGAGGTCTATCCCTAAGCGAAGTGCTCGCTTATTCTACTGCACCTTTCCGCAACCACGATTGTTACCTCCTTAAGGTCTGACTTGCTGCCTCCTAGTACGTCAATATTTATACTTATCCTTGTCAAGTAATTCAAAACCCCATCTGAATTTGATGATCTTTACACGATATGAAATGCGCCAAGGGCCTCTCATACTCATAAATCTGAAGAGGAGTTCGGGTTGAAATTATCACTTCCTTGGAACACGCTGGAAAGGAAGAGATCGAGGGCGTACCTCGTCTATGCTGAAGTACCGAAGAATCACGATAAAAACTTGAAGGGACGAGAAGATATTCTATGTTAGCTGGATAAATATCCAAGTGTGCCAACTTCTCACCTGGAAGACCGCTCCCTGGAACAGTGGAGCAAAACTTCTCGTGATTTTCTTGAGATTGATTCCAGCTACCCCGTTGTCAAGAAACTCCACTGTAATGGGGAGTGCCACTTTCAGGTAGACTCTGCGCTCCAAGAAGAAGTTAAGGTTGTGTACTTGTACTTCGTTTGAACATGTCTCCTAATACTGGGCATGTGTGAAAGTTCTGTTCCTTGCGAGGGTAGACGTTCGTGGCCAGGAAACATAGTTGATCATTGCCTAAATAGCACTTATCTTCAGAATCAAGGAGACATCTTAAAGGAGCAAGGCAGAATATCTCAAGGTGACATGATCTGAAAAGGTTCATGATATTGTGACTTGCTCTCCAAGTCGCGCTCGATACGAATGTTGTGAGATCCGCTGGCTGCCCTATCTAAATGTTCCAGCCTTGTCGGCCTTGGAACGTTTATGATTACTCTGCCACTCGTGCTTGAGTTCTGCGGGCTGTCAGCACTTTCACCACTCTTGCCTTGTCCTAGCGCTGTTGGCCTCGTGACTTCCATGACTTTCCCCGAAACTCATGCTGGGTAGCTACTTGCTGATACCGCCCTCAAGAAAGTACGAAGGTTCTTTAGGCAAGAGCAAGCATCATTGCGGAAGTACATAGTCTTGAGAGTTGGAACTAAGGGAAGGACGGCTGATATGGCGTCACATGAAGCTTAGTATATCCTGGCTTGTGAGCGTTGGGGAGGCATCAAGTGTTCCAGCAAGCCTGAATAAGGAGCATTCTGTAGAGTCCGTAGAGATAAGCATTCAAGAGGCGGATTCTAGCTACGATATACTTGGATAATTCTTCACGCCAACGGTCAAATGGCATGGACTGGATGCTCTCGTTGTGATTGGCTTCTCACGCAATAAAATCCAAGACAATACAGCAATTTGGAGCTAGAGGCTTCAATATCTAAAATCTATCTCGAGTACTTGCAGAACTGAATGAACGCAGAGGGAGCGACAGTTCCACTCAGCCAAGATTGAGGGCAAAAACTTAAGCAGAATGCTCCTTGGATGTCGTACTAAATGGAAAGATGTCACTGCTCAAAAAGTAGAAGACAGCAGGCAAAGGGAGGTCTAAAAGCAGAAGCACGGATAGTAGGAACATTTGGGACACTTCCAGAGCGAAGCAATTCCATCGAGAAGGCTCAACAGGGGGCACATATTCCACCATGTCGCCTTCCGCTTGAGCTTCATGAATATAGCTCCATCCAGCATGTAATCAAGTCCTCACATTCCAAATCGAATCGTTGACGAAAGCAAACTCCTTTATTGTTGTAGAGACCACCAGACTCATTGATTTCATGCCATCACATGTTTCAACGTGGATCCCGGAAGCCCATGCATAAAATGGTGAGCCACTGCGAATGCATGCATACAAGCATAAAGCCAATCCACCAACACCAGTGCCTCCCTCTCCCATGCACATCAGGCAGAGTGAGTCGTCTATTTCTCCTTCTTCTTGGCCGCACCCTTGACCTTCGCCGTACCTCGGAGAGTCTTTTGTCTGTTCTTGCGTTGCTTGCCTGTAGCAATATGTTAGTATCATTTCCCATCTCCAAAGATGCCTCGAACGGTCCGTAGAAAGTGTCCGTATGGCGACGGAATTTGAACGTACGCTGTTGTCTGCTGGCCTTCTCAATCTTCGACGCAAATCCAACACGAACTAGTCTGTAGTGGGGCTCAAACTTCTTCAAGGCCTCAGGCGAGTCGTAGACCAGCGCGAAACCAGTTGTCTTTCCACCACCATATTGTGTTTGCAGACCGAAAACGTTGACTTGGTCCTTGTTGGCCTTGTACATTTCGGCGAGCTTGCCTCGGAGTTCATCCTTGGAGATGTTGGCCCGGTTTGGGTGGAGGATATCTCTATTGAAACACCGTTAGAATCCATATTCAATTCCAGAGCCGATGGTAATTTCGTGATCGATGCAGATTCGCGATATTGAGATCGAGAGGGTCGACTTACACGACCATTTGCTTGCGGCCGAGGAGAGGGTTGCGGATGAACTTGCGAGTTCGCAGAGTAACGGGTTGCTCCTTGTCCGCCATGTTTGCGTCTGAGAATCGATCTTTCCGATAGTCTGCCTGCGATGATCGAGACAGATGTCGGAGGGGGTTTGTCGATGATGTCGCTGTCGATTGAAGATTTGCGCGAAGTTTGAAAGTTGCACTCGTTCTCGATATCGCGCTAAACTAGGATGTGTAAGCGAGCGCACAAATGGAGGCCAAGGGCAGAAAACCCTACTTTTGCCTGAGGCAGGAACTGCCCCCCCCCTCCCTGGTTTGACCGCGACAAAGTTCTCGCAGAATCCTGAACAGTCCGCATCGAATCAGAGGATGAGTCGTTCGAGTGGCCAAGGGGACGGAGATGGATCATCAACCACCGTTGGGTGCGAGGGAACAGCTCGATCGCTTTTGTCGCCAATACATTCAAGTTCAACTTCGCCTCGACTTCCCTGATGATGGATATCTACGGAAAGATTCCTTCCAACAGTCAATATACATGAGATTATTTCGGGAAGATGCACTCGAGCATGCACCTCCACCAAGATACCGGCTTCGAGTCTTGAAAGAGCTCATGAGACGAATCGAGGGTAGTATCGAAGACTGGGACGAAGAAGTATGCAGTTTCCTTACCTGCATAGCCATATGTTGTTCATATGTTCCTTAATGCCTGCTTCTGACTCTCTGCTTGCTTTCAGGGCATATCTGATGATCTCATAAATTGCATGTCTCCTTTACTTTCCTCAAATTTACCTTCAGAAGCGAATGCTGCACAACAGAAGGCTTTTGTAACTTATACAATCTCTTCTTTGGCAACTTCTACTGCGGTCCCTACTATTACTCTGCTAGAGGCTCGTAACCTTGTTGCAGCATCTGGAACAACGGGACTCCGGACATGGGAAGCCGCTCTCCATCTTGGCAACTACCTTTGCTCATCCGAGGGTCTGGTTAAAGGGAAGTCTGTCCTGGAGCTCGGTGCTGGAACTGGATATGTTTCCGTGCTCTGCGCAAAGAACCTTCATGCTACACACGTTATTGCAACTGATGGATCAGATGATGTGGTTGCTGATCTACCGACGAACTTCTACCTCAACGGTCTCCAGGATACACCCGCAATTGAAGCGAAGGAGTTGAAGTGGGGACAGGCGCTCGTAGGTGGTGAGCAGCCAGAGTGGAACGGAGGACGGAAAATTGATCTTGTACTTGGAGCCGATCTGACTTTCGATATCTCGGTCATCTCTGCTCTGGTTGCGACTTTCGGAGAGCTATTCGACTTGTATCCTGCGATCAAGATCATTTATGCCGGCACTGTCAGGAACCCACAAACATTCGAGACTTTTCTGGAAGCCTGCCGGAGGAACAGGTTTGTTGTCGGAGAAATTCAGTTCGGCATCACGGCTGCTGAGTTGCAAGAAGGACCATTTTACGTCGATCAGGTCCCTATTCGATTGTGTCTCATCACAAAGCCTTGACAAGGTAACATGCGGTAATTCGAGAATGCAGATTAATTCATTACCTACCAACTAAGGTTCTTCTCAATCCATTACTTTCTACTCGTGCTCGATTGCCTGCAACCCAAGCAATATCGCAAATAAATAGCAAACCGTTCTAGTGAGATGGTATACTAGCGTTACCCAAACTCCCAACTCCAAGCCTCAAACGTTCCATCTCATAATTCATAATCTCATAGCGTTGTATCTTCTCATGTCCTGTGAGTCATAGTCCGGAGCGCAGTACTTCTGTCATCGTAACCATGCCGCGATAGCTAAGGCAGCAGCAGCCAAGGCAGCTCTCCTAGGGCTCAGTGGCAGTCTTGCAGCAGCAACCTCATCCCCTCCAGGGAGAACAGGTTCATGCCTACGTTTTGTGAGAATTCAAATAGCCATTCATGCGGACGAGTGCCCAGACCGGGGGATCCGACAGGAGAAATACGCACCAGCCGCAAGTCACATAAGTCGCATCGAAAGTATTACAACTCCAATACGTCGTAAGATGCCATTTCTCCTGTATCCCCACTCCCACAACATCCACTCCCGGCGGCGGCGTGATCATCGCTGTCCCACTCGACGTCGTGCTCGTGGCGCTCGAGGCTGACAAGGCTGAAGTTGGGGACGATACCGATAAGGCGAGGGCCGAGGCTGGCTCAGGTAATGCGATAGAAAATGCTGCCGGGACGCCAGCGAGGGCCACGAGAAGCGGGAATGGCTTCATTTCGAAGCTGAGGGCGAGCGTGAGACACCCGGAGAAAATAAAATAGAGAGGTTGGGGAAGGCGTGGATGATTACTGCTTGCAGTTTGCAGGTAGGTTGTATGCGGACTAAAAGCACGTGCCACGGCTTGATTGGTGGGGTAGAGGGATGCCGGGCGATATTGATGATGCTGGTCTTAGGAACGGAACTCTCTTTAAGTTTGGAGATGACTCCACAGATCGAGTCTACTGGACTGCGATCTCGTTGTGAAAGTGTAATCTAAGAAGGAAAATTTACAGAAAATGGTAGAAAGTAGAAGTAAGGACGAGAGCAGGAAATGCAACAATCACTAGACTGGCATTCACAAGATGTACGAAATGCACAAACCTCCTGCTAGTTGGAGCAGGTCTGTGGGAGTGGAAACAATTGCGATAAAGAAGTACGCTTTGACTCGAAAGGAATGCTCGATGCTTCTTGAGGCTGCATGCAAGATCTTAATGCACAACGAATTGGTGGGATGCTATCGACCATCTTGAAACACGACAAGACAACCACTCCAGCCACAAGCTTAGTTGTCGTTCGGAGACGGTAGGGAGACACACCAGAAGATGAGAGCCAAGTGATCTGATCACAATCATGCAGAAGCAGAAAATGAAGCTAGATTCTCAGAAATGTCAAGTCAATTACTGGAAAGCTATATACCTGCAATGAGCTTTCTGAAGAGAAGCCTTGCCCATTAGTCGAGATACAGCAACACCCGATCGCCAACGAACCTTATGGTATCTCTCGCGAAACAAACATGCCACATATTCATTAGGTGCTCACCTACAGTGCACGATCATCTAGCACTAGATTTCCTGCCTTTCTTGGTGTTGAGAATGGCCTGAGAAGAAGCTTTCAATCCCGTCGTCGTATGGCGTCTAGGCTCAATTCCATCCACAGAGGTTCTCTTCTTCCCTTTCCATCCCGATTCTACCACGTAATCATTATCATCATCTTCTTCATCGTCAAGAGTATATCTCTTAAAAATGGGGCGGAATTTGTCCGACTTCTCGATTTCAGCTCGAGGACGCGGTGGCTCGGCATCGCTCACATCGCTGGACTCCAAGGTAAGATCCACGACTTGGCTTTGAGGCTGCGAGACTTGAGAGGCAGGTACTCGCGGTTGGGGTCTTGTCTTTTCTGGCTGGTTCGTCTTTAAGACCTGACTTCCTGAACCCAGTCGCTGCCTCTGCGAAGCTTTTGGGGTTGTCTCTAGATCTTCAGGCAAGTCATCCTCGAGAACAGTCTTCTTCTTGGTACACAAGGACTTCTTTTTGGTCAAAGGTTTTGTGGGCGTGGACTTTGCCTGCTTCATTTCCCGTTGAGATCCGATTTGCGCGAGAGTAGGCAAGTCATCCGACGATGCATCATCCTCGAGAACATCAAGAGCTTTGGCTGGTGGAGCCACGCGCTTGTTGGTGGACTTACTAGACGGGAGTTCGAATTCGACATCGGATAAGGGATCATCTGGTTGCGGGGAGCTACTGCGTTCTCTTGTGGGATTTGAGTGTTCGATTTCAGACTCAACATTAGGTTGACGCTTGCTCTTTGAGAAGCTCTCGGTATCAAATCCGGGAGCGTTTGGCGTAGCCACATTTGAATTTGTACTTTCGTCGAAATCGAAGTCGGGTTGGCGACCGTGATCGGTAATTTGGCTGGTAAATAATGATCCTATGGACAACTTCGGATGCTGCACTTGTATACTGGTGTCATCAACTCCATCGAGGCCAAAATTCGGTGTTTGGGAGAGTTTAGAGCTCTCAGCGGACGTAGTTCTTACTCGTCTCTTTCTGGGCTGAAGAGCCTCCCACATTGCTTGTGCCTTGCCGACTGGAATCTTGCGAGCCGGTGCCTTTCTCTCGATCTTCGGCTGCTCTTCTTGTAGAATTGGCCCATTTTGTGCTTGCTCAACGGGTCTTTCTTCCTCTGCACTTGACGCTAGGGCGTCCTGGATCGGATCACTCGGTCGGTGTTCTTCTTGGCCTTGAGTCGTAATCCATGACTGTGCTGTTTGCGGTCTGGGTGGCGAACTCGGCGGATTGTCTTCGTCAACAATTTCCCAGGAGGACTGAAGGGCTGGCGAGCTTTGCCTCTCCAGTTCAAATGGCTCATCAGAACCTGAATTCTCTCTCTGCTTCCGCGTTGGTGAGCTTGGATCAAGCCCGTTGAATTTTGGAGAATAGGAGCCCGGGTTGTCTATATCAGTCATATCCTTCAGCAATTTCTCGAATACGGCTACCTCGCCAGGGGACTGCATGCCCTCGGGACGTATGTCTCTGATAATCGAGGACGGTACGCTTGAGCGAAATCCAGCATCTTTCATGAGGTGGGCTATTCTTTGCCTGCTCTCTTCAGAAATGAGCTCTTGCGAGGTCTCATTTGCAACTGGAAGAAGATTATCTTCCCCTCCAGAAGGTGTCTTGGGCTGAGAATCGACGACTGGAGCTGCATCCATTTCATAAACTTTGGGAACTTCATCACGCTGGTGGAACGAGTGTGATTCTGGAGCGTCGGAGTTGAGTGGAGTTTCGGTGGCATGAGAAAACTGAGCTTCTAGAGGATCCTCCTCGCAACTTTGTGTAACTGGACCATCAACAAAGGGATCTTCAGCAATTTGAGCTTCATGAATCGCAGCATCCGCGAGGAGATTAGCTGGAGGCTCTTGGACAATTTTAGGATCCTGGAGTTCGTCGAAAGAAAGGCTGAGCATGCCATCGTCTTCGTCATTCTCATCATCAGGCATTTCAAAGGCTCCGTAGATTCTTTCGCCGGTCTCCGGATCGTAGGTTTTCTGTACTCGGTCTCTGACAGCAAGAGTAACTTGGAGCTCCCCGTTCTCAGGAATTGCAATTACTATTGCCGTCTTGAACTGTGATAACTCAGGCTGCCATCCGGTCGCTACGGAGACTTCTAGTTGTCTGAAGGCGATTGTCATTCCGACCTTTGCTTGTCCATCCTTTAGATCAGGGAGCGAAGTTGGATCTTCCGGAAGTTCTGCAAGATCATCCGGTGCTTGTGAAGGAGTTTGGATCTCGTTCATCAACTGCTGGATGATCTCGCCTTCGACATCGTCACTCTGGAGCCTTGAAGTTTGCGTGAACTCGTGGGCCGGGAGAGTATCATCCTGGTAATCGTCATTATAGAACGCAGCGAAATCTTCCTGTTCGTCTGCAAAACTGTGTTTGCCTTTACGACGCTTCTGCTTCTTTGACGCTCGAGTATCTTCGTTGTAATACTGAGCCTGGTCTCTCTGGTCTTTCTTTCGCTTGCCTCCCCTATTACCTTTCTGAGACCAGGAACCTTGCTGTTGTGGATCCCATCGCTGAACAAATGGAAAAGGAGGTTCGCTGAGCTCGATACCCTCTTGAACACACTCCACAGCCCGATAAGTGATCTTATCTTTCCAAGCCTCGGAATCATCTTCGAGAGATTCAGGGAGTTTTGCTGCCGACTCTTGAGCCGGATTGGAAGATCTCAAGGGTCTGACGTCCTTCACGAGATCATTTCGGACTCTCTCCTCATCCTTCTTGGTCTTGGGAGCTTTGATACCCAACGCACCGAAAAGCATTCTTCTTCCCGCACCAATATCAAGTTTCGCCCGTCGTGGAGTAGCGGATTCACAATGTGCCGATCGTGGTCTTGGCGAAGCCGACATTGAATCCTCCATGATTTCGTCTTGGTCTTTCGAATCCTCGGGGTCTCCAGAGCTTACAGGGACGTTCTCGGCAATCTTGGAAGTGAAGAGAGATGGGCTGGGAGCTTCAGGCGCGGTTGAGAACGTCTTGACTGGTTCATGTGGCTCAATGACAATCCTGTGTGATTCCACTGAGTCTTCGGCCACGATAGTGTCGAACGCTGCAGATGATTGTCTCGTTTCCTCCTGGCCAACTTCGATACCTCCAGACGCAATAGATGCAAGTAATTCTTGTCTGCGGCGCTCCATATCGTCTGGCATCGGTGCTGCCTCGTTCATGGTCTCGTTCATATTAAAGTCGCCTGAGCTTTGAAGCGGTCGCACAGTATCAGTGGAAGTACTGCCATCGACTTTCATTTGTATGAACTCGGAAACAGTGGTGCCTGCTGGCACAATTCCCTTTGCCTGGAATCTCCTCAGATCATTTGCGGCTTTCCTGCGCTGATTTCTTCGACGAGTAGCACTCTTTCCCTTTCCTGGAGGCACCGTATGCCTGCGACTCGACGGTGAGCCAGACGCCTCAGAAGGAGAAGGTTGCGGAATGTCCAAATCGACTTCAGGAGCGGCAGCCGGTTTGCTTGAGGTCTCCTCCGGGGCCTCATCTTCGCTTGAGGAACTGCTGCTGTCGCTGTCGCTTTCAGGAGAAGTTTTGTCCGCTGAATCCGCGGCCTCATCATCAAAAGAATCGTCGCTTTCGCTGCTGCTGCTAACATCTTCATCGCTAGACTCGGCACTCTCTTCTTCACTGCTCTCATCGGTATCCTCCTCTTCTTGAGTTTCCTTGTCAATGAAGGGAGTCGAAGTCAAGCCATTTGCCAGACTGCTGATCAGGTCAAATTTGGTACTTTTGTTGCTAGCAGCTGATACTGGTCTTCTGGAAGTTGACTGGCGTCGGCTGGATGAACTTTTCACAGCTTCTGCCATGAACGACAATGCTCTTCCAGATGTGATGGAACCCGGAGGAAGGCCATTTTGGTCATAAAATTGGACCAAGAGATTTTGTGTGTCGTCATCCGCATCGGAGTTGTCTGTAATCTCAGGTTCTTGAGTAGATGGAGACTTGGACTTTGATCGGCGTGCTGATAGAGGTTGACTTTCTTCGTGTTCTTCTTGTGATGTCTCAGTAACGGCGCTCTTCGGCTTGACAGCATTGAATCCTCTGGTCAAAGTTTCATATGCTTCACCCATATCGCCATCGGTCCCCTCGAGGACATACTTGCAAACGGCCAAAGGAGATAAAGAAAAAGCTGAGTGCAACTTACGAATCTTCGCTCGGAGTTCTGGGTCACGAACATCTGCAAGCGCAGACTCAATGACTTCGTGAGTTTCTGAACCACTGTTGTGGGACTTAGAAGGACTGGGAGTCTCATCCTCTGGATCCTTTTCAGGAGCAAAATCTTGATGGTCATCTTCGTCGTCGAGGTCTTCATCGCTCTCATCAATGTCTTCAGGAGCAAAATCTTGGTCGTCATCTTCGTCTTCGTCGTCAAAGTCTGCATGCAAGACTAGCTGCCGATTGCCAGTATCAGCAGGGTCTGCAGCTTCTCCGTCTTCGATGGGCCCAAGCTCTGAGTCGTCTTCATCGTCATCGTATGTAATTCTCCGCTTCTTTCGTGGAGGAATGTTGATTGCAGGTCGATCGGCTGATCTTCTGAGAAGTGGTCTTCCAAAAGCGAGTCCGTCAACTAAATGTTTGCCATCCGCAGAGATCTGGTGTCTCCCAGAGATTCGACGTATCTTTAAATCTTGCGTAAGAAGTGGACGAATGCTGCAAGAGGTCAGCTCCGGTTCAGATGCGTTGGAATTGAGAACGAACATAACCTCGTCTTCTTCCTTCATAACGCTAGCAACAGGTTGAAAGTGAAGGCACTCGTAGTTGACGCCATTGTTGCCCTTGATCTCAACGGCGTAGTCCTCCAGTCCCCAGTCCCCGTCGGATTCAAGTGGAAGGGTCTCATTGACCTGCTCGAGAAATTGGTATACAGTAGGTCGTGTGTTCACGTCAATATTCCAGACGACAGGCGTCTCTGGAAGGTTGTGACGGCGTACCATCAACCGTAGCCGCATGTTGAAAAGTGTTGAAAAACGAAAATGTAATTGTACAGCTTAATCAATGCGTGTTGGCGACGCGACGTGAGGAGAGGCGGCGGTGTGCTGACTAATAATCACGTGGCGTGACCCAAGTATAACTTGGGTAGTGGGCTCGTTCAAGCTCAATCACCAAGTCCCAACACTCAGTCCTCGGCACGAAGCCATAAACCTGTCGAATCACGGTCAGCTAGAATTCAAAAATTCTTTGGGATCATAGACATCAAGCTGGGCCGAAACGAGAGGATCTTAACACCTGAGATGGGATTCCCGGATCCAAGAGAAGACTTACCTCCAAAACACCGCGAGCAATCCACTCACCAGCGATATAGCTGGCATCCAGCTCCCATTCCATGCCATGCCATCCTCGGCCCGCAAGCACCTGCTGCCATAAATGGCAAAGTGTGACATAGTCCCTCTCGACCAGCTTCTTGAGCTGGTCAGTCAACTGTATTTGAAAATCAGCAAGATTTTCTCTCTGATTCAGGGATCGGGATTCCTACGTTGACCTGGGCTTGAGAGATTCCGGGAGAAGAGTTGGCAGAGGCGAGTTGGGTGGGAGGAGATGGCTTGGAGAAGGTGGCTATCCCTTGGAAGGCCGGCGAGGTCTTTGAGAGCAACGAGGAGCGGGAGTCACCAGAGGTGGAGCGGGTGGTGGAGCTAGAGCTAGAGGAGGATGAGACGCTCGTCTGGACCGGGGTGGAGGAAGGACCTGGTGAGGAGAGGTTGGAATCGTTTAATTCCTTGTACTCCTGCCACTTCTTCGGGACCCGCGGGGCGGAAGCAGGCGGAGCGGAAACATGGCGGAGGTCCGCTGGTGGTTTTTGCGGGAATATTTTCGTGGGTATTCCAGCGAGGCATGGTTGTGGTGGTTGTAGTGGTGGTTGTGATAATCGTGACAACAAAGTTTTTCGACGACAGAAGATGCTGAGGGGATTAGACGAAAGGAAGATGGATTAGAAGGCACGTATTAAGTTAGCTACTCTAAGCCGAAGTCTAGCATCTCATTGTAAAGTTCTCATTTTTAAGAGCAATAGGAACAGTCCTATTGTCACTCACAATGCCAACAAATTGTTGCGGCAGGATAAGGGGCTCGCTTAAGAAGACTCGCTTAGTATTGTGGTTTGGACAAATACCAAGTTTACGGTGGACGCCAGCAGAAAACAACACTAAATTGCGGATGCACTCTTGGTACCATGGATTGTATATAAATACAAAACTCTCCCTACTCTCTGAAGGACGCCTGCTAAACCGTCGGGCATGCTTCGTCTTCTTGGGTCGAATTTGCGGAAGCACTAGGACCGCAGAAAAGTGGACGAGTAGATGTGAGGCTCCACTAGTTGACCTTGTGAATTTCTTAAAATCCAAGAATGTTCCACGTTCTGGCGTACTGTATTTGTCCATCTCATTTGAGTCCCCTTCCACCTTGCAAGCTCAAATAGTATAGATAGGAAATGAGCCCCAGCATCATACTACTGAAAAGTGAATCAAACAATAAACTTGATAAGGTAGAAGGCCTTTCAAGGTACGTATCTACAGACATTTTGAGAAGAAAAGCACTGGTTGGTGCGATGATGTTGCAGAAATCGTGCTACACCATAAGCAAGGACGACGATCGGGTTGATACTCCTCCGAATTGACATCCCAATGGTTGCTTGGTCGCTCGCTCAAGTGCACGTCCAATACAACAGTCGCTCGTGAAGGTACTTGCACGTGAAGCTTCCGCTGCTTTGCGATCCCCGCCCAGAACGTGCCCTTGCGCTGATCTTCCGAAGCTTAATCCACTCGATAAGAGCTCCATACCTCGACCATATCACGAAGCTGCGACAATCAATTGCATCGACATCGCACTCACAACTTGATTTCTCAATTCAGATCATTGTTCTTCAGCTTCCGCAATGACTGGCAGACCTTGTCCAGATTGTTTCAGTGGCAGTGTCCACCTCGGAAACCCCACTGGCACCGTCGAGAAGATTCACGGCCTTCCAACCTACGTTGCACAGCCAGAAGGGCAACCCAAAGGAATCATCGTGATCATCACTGATGCATTCGGCTGGGAGTTTCCTAACAACAGGATTCTCTCCGATCACTATGCCAAGCGCGGAGGGTTTCTCGTGTATTGCCCTGACTTCATGAATGGTGCGCGCTGAATCTTTGTCTGTTGAACCCAGCTGACTTTGATTGCAGGCAACGCAATGCCGGGTACCATTCCCCAATTGATGGAAAAGCTCATGAAGCCAGCTTCCTGGTTCACGACAATCTTCTACAAACCTTTCTACGTCCTCCAAGCTCTTACCGCAGCCGTGCCATTTTTCATCAAGAATCGCCTGTCAGTCCAAAAGCCGCGTGTATTCAACTTCTTCCAAGCTCTGCGAACATTTCCTCCTCCATTCCCTACGAATAACCTCAAGATTGGCGCTGCTGGTTTCTGCTGGGGTGGAAAGCACACGGTGCTTCTTGCACACGATGCTCCTTCATCCAGGGTCCATCGACACGAGTCTCAGCTCACGGCTGCGACCTTGGAGCCATTGATTGACTGTGCATTCACGGCTCACCCTTCCATGATCAAGGTCCCTGCAGATATCGAAGCCATCAAGATACCCACGAGCGTCGCTATTGGGGATGAGGATATGGCAATGAAAGGACCGCTAATCAAGGAAATGAAGGAGATTCTTGAGGTTAAGAAGAAGGGCGATCACGAAGTCAACATCTACCCAGGTGCTAAGCATGGTTTTGCTGTCCGCACGAGCCCAAATGATAAGTTGCAGATGGACTATGCAGAGAAGGCAGAGGTGCAAGCCATTGACTGGTTTACCAGATGGTTTTCCTAGATGTTGATTCCTGGTCTTATTGGGAGTGCGCATGCGTTGGTTGGCGTTGGGAATGGGCTCGTTATCTCGAAATTGCAGGACGAATTTCGCTTTGAAGGACTGTGGGGTCTTTTGAGTTCCAGAGATTGCCAGGTTTTATAAGTTTCCCTCGAATATCAGAAAACAAAACTTCTGATCAGGTCAAGAGGGGCTTGGGAGCCACAACACGAGGGATTTCACTTTGCTAGGTGAAACCTTGCGTCTTATATTTCACTTCGTCAATGAATGATGATAACACATCAGTTGTTGAGCGTCGCACAATTTATGGTTCAATGTATGCATCTCTGTTTCATTGTTCTTCGAACTTTTTCTCTCTGCCCAAGCAATACTTGCCCACTTCTTAGATGCAAAGGCGAGGAAATCCAGGGCCTTGTACTCCTAGCACCAAAACACATCACAAATCGCTAATCCTAATTCGATCAGCAACATCCTTGCATCAAATATTGGATAGCAATAGTCTGCATCGGATTCCTAAAATCATACATGCCCAAAACTGCCAAACACAAATGAACTCCATTCCCACAACTCCATCCCAAATCCACCCTTATTCCTCCAACCCAAACACCAACACCAACACCCTGTTTGCACCTCGAACATCGACCCTATTTAAACACCCTCACTTTTAGCGGAAATAACTTCTAAGGTTTCGGTGGCGCAATCGGATCCGGTGCCGCGGAGCTTACAAGGAAGCCCAGAAAAGCCCACAGCATCTGGACGACATTGTAGCCCATGAGGATGGCGAAGGCGACGGCGACAAACCAGAGGAGCACAGGGACTATGTACCAGAGGGAAAGGGCGAGGAGGACGACGCTGCCGAGGAGCTGGTTGAGGAGGAATTCGAAGTTCATTTTGGGTAGAACTGTGCTGCTAAACTTTTAGGGATTGAGCAGGCTCAAGAATTGGAGTTGATGGGATTTGGAGTCTGAAAGCTAAAGGTTAAGGTATGAAGTGCTATTCTTTTAAGAAATGAACCCTCATAATGAGATACAAAGGATATTTTATGGCAACTCCGCGATAGCACGAATGCGGCGCTTGACAAAGAGAAGCTCAAGAAAACATCCTTACAGTCAACGCTAGATGTCTCAGAAAGTAGCAATTGCTAGGCACCGTAAATTTTGAAACTTTGAAACCTTTTTTTTTTTCAGGAGCTAGGCAAGCTTGACCCTTTCCAACTCGCCAAAAAGAAAGATTGTTTGCAGCAATCGGTTCGTGCTTTGGTAGAAATGCCACTTTGACAGCTACCAAATGAGACAACTAAATTTCAGTGAGGTAACACCAACAAACAAAAACAGTTGGAGATAGTGCATCGCTGAATTTTTAAGGCTGGCAATTGAGGTTTGTTTGATTTCTAGGACTGAGGACTGCTGTTTGGGGGGCTTCAAAGTCCTTCCTTCGCCAGCATATCGGCAATGTCGAGGTAGAACGCAATAGCGTTGAATCTGCTTCTGATTAGCACCGGTTATTGTCCATTCTTGGAGTCAACCAACTTCTTCTCATACCCACCAGCTCGCCAGATCATCCACTTCAGCCTGTTCGTCCAATTGATCAAATCCAAATGGCTGACTTCGAGCAGGGTACCCTTATATGTTCCCCATTTCGCGCTCTCAATGCTGACGAGTCCATCATTGTCACCCTCCCGCTTCCGCACTATTCTATGAGGAAGCCGGAACGCACTCAAGATACCGGGATGTGCAAATATGGCCCCATATGAGAAGTAACGCACACAAGGAGCATCAGGAGTCTTCGGATTGAATTCCTCGCGCATGTATTTCGTCGTCAACTGCTGGAACGCCCCAGTACTAATACCCAATCTATCGAAGAATTTGTAGAATTTAGGTAGGTAACTAGGGCCGATTTCTTGCAGGCAGAAGTCTGCGAAGGATGAACCTTGATGTGGAGATGCGATTGTGGTGAGGGAAAGGACCTCGACGTTGTCGGGTTGGAGTCTGGAGATCATGTATCGAGCATCTAAGCCACCCATAGAATGCGCGATAATATTAACACTCTTGCCATTGGCTTTGGCTGCGATATCTTGGCTCAATTTAGCAGCTCGTTCCTCGATGCTACCAGATGCTGGGACGGAGGCTGTAATGACCTCGATGCCATTTGCCTCCATAGCTTCGGTAATGCCACGCCAGTAATGTACAGGAGGGAGGATGTTCCCCACGATTCGGAGCTTGTCGAATCCGAGCAGGCCATGGGCGAGGACAATTGGGTGTTTCGGAGTAGCTATAACTATTAGCTAGGTCCCGATGGTATGATATCCACTGAATATCTACCATAATGGTCTCGAATCTTTGCAAAATCATCTGTAATCGCCCTGCCTAGATTATTGATTCTGGGGTCCTTGTCTGGCTTCTTCTGTTCGCTGGTCTGAGTTCCATTCTTGATAATGGTACCATTCTCTGCTTTGAGCATGGATACACAACTGTGGTGAAAAGGATTGGATAGGGATGACGATGTCAGGAGAACGCTGGTGGTTCGAAGTGGCACATTTTGAAGAACCCATTTCGTGCGTGCTACACGAGCTACCAGAAATGTCATCGCTCAAGGTCATACATTGAGTTTGGCTCTGTTGGTGGAGGAATGCCATATTGAGGAAGTCGCTATGGAAATGATGGTCAAGCCACTTTCGCGATGTTTTCAGTGACGTCGGTAGCTTACCCCTGTCCAATTTGTCATGCATGTGACTCGAGGCAGCAAAGGTTGGATTTGAGAAAGTGCAAGACTGCACAGATTGCTGTGGAGGATAATTGAAACAAGCCTCGTAGATATAGGTACATCTTCACCAACCCAAGAGGTAGATCAGAGACAAAGCTTCAAGTTATCCATAAGCGGGATATCTTCTGAATTGCAGAGGTAGTCTATAAAGCCCTTCCTCTGCCCATACCCCTCCTCGTCAATCTTAAAGAAATGCAATGAGGATATCATCCATCCCAATGTCATAGTTCGTACAGCTCCACGGTTTCCTCCACCCTTCTTAGATGCGAGCACTCAGAACTCCACCTCACTTGGGCATTTCGATACGATCCGGAACGACAGGCTTGATCTCGAAGACAGCGTGCAAGAGATCCTTCACAACCTTGTCTTGTCCCTTCTTGCCAGCCTCCTTGATTTCTGCCATCTGCTTCTCGGCGTCCTTATTTGCATCATCCTCGGCCTTCTTGTTGCCGCTGGTGTGCTAAATACCCAATGTCAGCATCTGTCTGCTCCGGTGCACAGCTCCAACATAAGAGCTAGAACGACGGACAAGGCCAAGATTCAACGTACTTCAGTCTCGAATTTCTTGTACTCTTCCTCCTTGTTCTTCTTGTATTCGTCGATTTCCTTCTTGGCCTCGTCTCTGGCTTCCTTTACACGCTTTGTGCGGTCTGTTCCAATCAGTCAGACACTGGTCTAGGGTTGCGGGCAGCTGTCTGGGAGCTTGCTCACATTCTCTGGCTTCACAAACATTAGCATAAAACAATCAATTGAGTTCCGGCATGGATAGCAGACATACCTCTTTGTACAATCTTCTGAGCCTCCCTCTCAGCCTATTTGACTATTAGAATCTCTTCTCTATACTAGGATCCTTGCCAGTGGAACCTACATCGAGCAGCGTCTGGATACCCGCTGAGTTTTGTGCAGACTACTCGACAAATTAGCTCAGAATGACCGAAGGTAGCTTCAGAATAGCAATACCATCTTGCAATCCTCGTATCTAAATTCGAGGCGTTCGTGATGTTCGTGGAGCTCGTTATCACTGAAGGTGCGGGTTGAGGTTCTAGAGGTAGCTTCGCACCAAAAGCAATAACGAAGCTCAAGACCCCTGCTCGGCAACTTCCGCAATCGCTATATTTTAGTTCGTCAACACCAGCGGCTTGTAGAAGTCAATCAAGAATCTTCGAATCGGCAAGCTGCAGACAGAAGGTCACCCACCATGTCTCGCGCAGCAAAGCTCACTCTTACGGGCACATCACTATTCGCCGTCAGCACCATCATCTTTGTCCATTATGCTCAGCAAGCCGAGAAAGCTGTAAGTCGTACTCTTCTAGGCTCGTATGCCATCAGGTCGTCAAAGCTTATAAATAGTATCAAGCTAATGGAGTGCTACAGGCAATGCACCAAGGCGTGGTCCGAGACATGGAACAGCAACGGATCAAGAAGGAACGACAGCTTGATTTCGAGATGCAGAAGGCATTAGAGGAAGAATACAAGAAGATGCAGAGTGTACACGATGGAGGAACGGTCATGGACAAGCCTCGATAGAATGGAACCACTTCTCGCACTACAACTCTCCTCAAACCCTGGAACACAGTATCATAAAGGATGTACATTAGAAGCATTGGGCGGCGCAGGACAAGCATCGGATCATCTCGGGGCTGGGGAATGGGAAGGCGTTAAAACATCACAACACGAGCAAGAAAAAGCTTTGATTAATGTTTTCCTATATTATCTAATCTTCTGCCAAATCACAGAGGATTGTAGTATACCATAATCGTACATCAGGGACGTCAAGCGTGCCCGAAATATGCTGCTCCAATCATGTCTCTGCCGTCGTGAACAGAGCCAATATGCAGTCTTTTTCATTTTTAAAAATTCGCTCATCCCAAACGCCCCGTTTATGCAAAGAATCTGCTCCCGTCATAGCGCTGCTTCTATTCGGTCCATTCTTACACCCCTTTTTCCCCACCCGTTGCTTAGCGTACTGTAATTCCAGATCTCGTGGTGAACATTCTGGTGGCAATGTTCATGGACGCAAGCTCTTGGAAGAGCAGCTTGGCTGCATATGGGATGTGGATCTGAGAGATCTTCGACTTATTCTTGCAGGGTCGGCACTCGAAGGATTGAGTTGAGAGTTTGCTATATCAAGGTCAGTTTCTGGTAATGTGGAGGGAAACTAGCAGAACTTACGCGATCGGAGTCATGAGTCCACAGATGTCACACACGTGAACTCTGAATGCATCCGACACCTCAAACAATCTCTCCTTCAAGAAAGCACTGGCGCCGTGAGAGATCATACAATCACGCTCCATTTCACCGAAACGCAAACCACCATCTCTAGCACGACCCTCCACAGGCTGGCGAGTCAAGATTTGGACTGGGCCTCTGGCTCGAGCATGGATCTTGTCGTCGACCATGTGGCGGAGACGTTGGTAGTAGGTTGGGCCAAGGAAGACTTGTGCCATCAACTTTCGTCCGGTGTGACCGTGATACATGATCTCGAAGCCGCGTGATTGATAACCATGGTCCCGGAGAAGCTTGGAGACTGAGTCGACAGTAACTTCGGTGAAAGGCGTAGCATCACCTTCAAGTCCTCGAAGCGTGGAGACCTTACTCAGTTGACACTCGATCAAATGGGCAATGGTCATACGGGACGGAATGGCGTGTGGGTTGATAATCAAATCTGGCACGATACCTTGTCTAGTGAAGGGCATATCCTCTTGTCGGTAGGTAATACCAATTGTACCCTTCTGTCCGTGACGGGAAGCAAACTTATCACCGATCTGAGGAATCTTGGTAGTTCGCATTCGCACCTTGACGAAACGGAGACCTTCGGCGTTGGTACTGATCAGCACTTGGTCAACGATACCGTTCTCTGTGCTTCGGAGGGGAGTAGACGCATCACGCTTGACGTGTTGCTTAGTTCGTTGGCCAAGTTCCTCGTTATCAGGAGCGATAGGAGCAGTCTTGCCAATGATGATATCCTCTCCGGAAACACGAACACCAGGGGCAACAATTCCGTCATCGTCAAGCTTGTCGTATGTACCATGCTTGAGTCTCAAGGTATCACCCCGGAAAGGCTTCTCAAACTGCTCAACGACATTCATACCAATGCGCTTCTCCTGATCGGTGTATGCACGGTAGAATAGACTTCGGAACAGACCACGATCGATACTGCTCTGGTTCATAATGACGGAATCTTCTTGGTTGTATCCCGAGTAACAAGCTATAGCGACGATTGCGTTTTGACCTGCGGGAAGTTCACGGAATTTCAAAAACTCCATGGAGCGAGTGGTGGCAAGCGGCTTTTGAGGGTAGTAGAGGATGTTCGCCATGGTATCCATGCGAACATCAAAGTTAGTAAGGAAGACACCCATGGCTTGTTTGCCCATAGCAGATTGATATGTATTACGAGGAGACTAAGCAGTTAGCTTTAGATTCAAAGCAGATGCCAACATCAAAGAACTTACTTGGTTGTGGTCGGGGAAGGGAATAATGCTTGCACATATTCCCAATATCATACTCGGATGAATCTCGCAATGTGTCCAAATATGTGCGGTGGGATTCATTGGGGCCTTAACTCTCTTGTTCAAATCGCCACTGTCATCAGGACGAATCTGATATCCAGCTTGCAGTTGACGAGATATATCCAAATCTTCTGGTGTCATGACGATCATAATGGTCTCCTCTTCCTCGGCATCCACATATTCAATAACACCCTCATTGATCAAGCCCTGGAAACCAAAGTATCCCTGTTGATCCCGAGACTCCGCATCGGAAGGCATTGTCTGGTCATCCTCCAGTCTTCGGATGTGATCCTTGGTGAGGACAAGATTTCCTTTATTAGGACTGTCAGGGTCATTTTCAACCACAAAGAGTGGTCTGCAGACTCTGCCAGCATCGGTGAAGATCTTAAATTCTCTGTCTCGGATGTCTCGAATCAATGACACCTCATGAGAAATCAAGTGAGAGCGTCGGAGATTCTGAACAGTCTTGACTAAATGGGCAGGATCTCGATGGACACCAACCCAAACGCCGTTGACAAAGACCTTAGTGGAATTTGGGAATTTCATAGGATCGTACTCCTCGAGGAGATCCATGTTTCGCTGAATCATGAATTCAACGATAGGTTCGCTAGGAGTTCCGACTGTGACATAGCACATGAGAGCTAGGTTCTTCACCAAACCGCAAGCTTGTCCTTCAGGGGTTTCGGCAGGACAGACCAATCCCCAATGGGTGTTGTGTAATTGACGAGGTTTAGCAATCTTACCGTCACGACCGATAGGTGTGTTAGTTCGGCGCAAATGAGAAAGTGTGGAAGCGAAAGTATATCTGTTTAGCACCTGAGAGACACCAGCGGTTGAGCTTGCTGCCTTCTTCTGATCGCCCCAGTTACCAGTAGCCAGAGAGTATTTGAGACCATTAGTCAGTGTTGTAGATTTGACTCCAAGTGTCAAGTTGAACTCCCGGTTATTCTCCACGCATCGTTGAAGGTATTTGTAAACATCTTGGGTCAATCTGCGGAACAGATTTCGGAATAGCTTCGCGAGAAGTGGTCCAGCAAGATCCAAGCGCTTTTTTCCAAAGTGATCTCTGTCATCAGTCTCCCGACGACCCAGAGCGCATTGGAGGAGCTTATGGCACATATAGCCCAAGAAGAATGCCTTTCGGGTTTCACTACCCTCTTGTTGAGAGATGTGAGGAAGCAACTCCTTCTGCATGATGTCTCTAGCGTACTTGACACGCTTTTCCTTTGTCAGAGCCGATCCGTTACCACGCTTGCCAATGTAGTCCAAAGCAACAGTCCGATCCTGGATGACGAAGGCTTCCTCGATACAAGGCTTAAGCATCTCCAGCATTTGCGTATCAGTACGATCATAGCATATGTGATTTAGAATGTCCTCATCTGAGACGACACCGAGAGCTCGGAATACAATGCCAATAGGAACGTCGGACTTGATGTAAGGCAAAGTGGACTTGATGACTTGACCAAACTTTTCGCTCTTGGCATACAGCTTGATCGTCATCGACGAGATGAGTCGTGAGCCCTTTTCTAAAGCGCTTCGAATCTCGGCGATGTATGGGGTAGGACTCGGAGGGGGCTTCTTGAACACCTGTACGATATTTGCTGCGCTTCGCTCTTGTGCAATCAAGACTTTCTCACTGCCGTTGATGATAAAGTAGCCTCCTTGATCGTAGGGACATTCGTCGTTCAAGTATAGATCCTCTTCCTCGTTATTCCAGAGCATGCAGTACTTCGACTTCAGCATGATGGGCATTTTCCCAATAAACACTCGATCTGGCGTAGGCTCGCCCTTCTCACCCTCGTAACCACCATCCTCATCTTCCCAGACAAGTCTTGTCGGGTGTTCGCCAGTTCTCGCCATCTCCGTCTGCTGCTCATCATCGAGCTCGTTGAGGGGCACAGGACGTTCGACGGCCACAGAAACCTTCTTTGTCATTTCCAAGTAGAGCGGCGCTGAGTATGTGAGGTTCCGCAACCTGGCCTCCTGCGGTCGCATGATGGACGTACTGCCGTCGCCTTCTGTCATGGCTGGTCGCGACAGCATGAGAGTGCCAAACTTGATCTCGTATCTTCGGAGGGCTATCGGGCTATCATCTGAGGAGGGAGGGTTATTTTGGTCGAGGGTCAGCTGTGAATTCTCTTCGACCAACTCTTGCATCGTCGTGGCAATGAACTCATCAAAAGAATCGAGTTGCTGCGACACCAGTCCTTTCGCCTCGAAGAATGAGGAGATAACGGTCCAGCAGTCCTCGGCCGTAATGCCAGCATCCTCATCCTCGTAGTCATCATACTCGTATCCTTCTTCGTATTCCGCCATACTGAAATATGTTCGAAGCGCAAGAGGTTGAAGGAGATCGGAGTTCGAGGATCAAGGGTTCAAGATCTAAGAAATACAGGTTGCGAAGCTGAGCGCAAGTGCCTTTGATCGTGGCGTGTCGCCCAGAGAGCGCTGGCTTTAGCAACAGTAAATCTAGAGCATAAGGCAACCCGCAGCAAGGAATGAAAGGTTTTGCGATCGACAAGAGGGTGTGAAGTTGTGGACGCTTATGGACGGTCGGTGTCGATTTCAGAAATTCACGATCCTCCTTGAGTCGCGCCTTCCGAACTTCAGGGCTGTGCGCTAGCCCCTTTGGGCCTAGCGGAATTATGTCCGCTAAGCCCAATATGGCTCCAGGCCGCTAGGCCGGCTCCATATCGCGTGGCCGTGCTGGTAATGCCTGATGAATGATACAAACAAACTGCCAAATATATGATCAGTGTCGAAGGTGATTCCAATGATATTCTATTCCAGGAGCTCGAGAAAAGTAGGTGCAGGGTTCTCCACGAGCTCAGAAGGCTGGATTCCAGAGCAGCAGCCAAGTGACCTCGCTTGGGACTAAAAGGGAGTTTGGGAAGCTTCATTACTCACCTATGAGTTGAATCCAAGCATCTATCTGAGATATATCTCTCGTGAGGAGTCTCGCGTCTTTTATCGAAAGTTATTGGAGGTTCGAAATGTTTTGATTTAAACTACGAAGGCGGCGTGGCTGCCCCTCGGGCTATCCTGGAAGGCGCACCCGGCAGCCAGGTTCTCCATCTGAGTAAATCTAGGTTATCCTTGCTCGAAAGCGGTAGTACTGTTTCGTGGAACAAAATGATTTTGGCTTGGCCGACTTGCCTGGTCATGTCCCATTTTGCTTGGTCTTACCTTCTCGCAACTTTCATCTACGTAAGCTGATTGAGACTTTGACGGAGTATTTGACAAGCAGATCTATATCTCGATTCACACATACTTTCAATCAAGGCCCTATCGAACGTTCTTTCCAAATGATATATTATTTTGCTGTCGTTATTCCTATTCCTTCAATTCAGCAGCATGTGCTTCGTTGACGAGAACATAACGGTAACGGGCATTGCCTTTCTCCATATCAATAACAGCCTGGTTGGCATCTTTCATCGGACGCTCTTGGATGAAGGGGTGGATCTTGTGCTTTACAGCAAAGTTCAACATCTCACTGATGTCCTTCGGCGAGCCAATACTGCTTCCTCCCATCTTGCATCCCTTCATGATGAGAGAGAAGGCGTTGAACGCTGGGATCTTGTCTTCAGGAGCTCCAACCTGAATGAACTCTCCATTCGTCCGCAGAAGACTGAAGTATTGGGAAAGTGGCATGTTCGGGCTGGAAACAGTTGAGACTATGAGGTCCAGACTGCGCGCGTTCTTCTTGTGCCAGTGTTGCTCCTCTGTGGCGATGAATTTAGTTGCTCCCATCTTCATTGCGTCCTCTTTCTTGCTGTCGGTGCGAGAGATTGCAACAACCTCATCACAGCCTAGGGCCTTTGCCCACAAGAGCCCATAGTGACCTAATCCGCCAACTGGATACAATTGATTAGCATACTTCTTCAATTTACCAACCGCACAGTCCGGA
Source organism: Cairneyella variabilis (assembly GCA_001625345.1). Lineage (NCBI taxonomy): Eukaryota > Fungi > Ascomycota > Leotiomycetes > Helotiales > Cairneyella > Cairneyella variabilis. The sequence continues at coordinate 10,528 of AYLM01000538.1, read as the reverse complement.
TACCTCGACTGTGATACACCGTATTCCCATAGTAGGGGTCACGCCCAGCGTCCAAGCACAATTCCAAGAAAATGACTCACCTCCGACGATACCAACTTTCTTTCCGGGTCCAGCTCCATTCTTGATAAGTGGACTCCAAACCGTGACACCTCCGCACAACATTGAAGCAGCTTCAACGTTGCTCAGTCCATCGGGAATCTTGACGGCAAAATGAGCGGGAGCTCTGCAGTAGTCGGCATAGCCACCATATGATTTACTGCCATCGGGGTACTTTCCGTCGTAAGTACCAACATTGCCCTTGGAGCAGTAGTGCTCCATGCCAGCAGCGCATTCCTCACAATCCAGGCAGGATCCAGATTGAGCTCCAACACCAACACGGTCGCCAACCTTGATGTGCTTCACGTTCCTTCCCACTTTGACAGCAGTACCTGCGATCTCATGGCCAACACAGCACGGGTAGAGAGTTGGGCCTAGGCAAAGAGTCAGAAGTTAATTTTGTGACTATCTTCTCAGAACGGAACACTCACCCCATCCGCTTCTCAAAGTGTGTAAGTCAGAGCCACAGATTCCACAGTGGGAGATCTTGATGTCAACATCGTCCTCTGTCCACTGTAAACACTTGTCAACTAAGAATCCCCGATATAGATATGGCAAGAATTCAAGATATCAAGGTTTCAAACTACAGAGATACAAATGGATTCGGAAAATGTGTAATGCTAAATTGGCCGAAAACATTCCTAGCATTCGAGGGCCTTATATAACTCGAAACGAACACCCACAAGTGAGGACGGAAAGTAAAACTCACAGTCTTTGGCTCATACTCTTGCCATTCCATCTTCCCATTCACGGACTCCTTATCCAAGCCCACCCATCCTTGAAACTTATATGGAACACTCATTTTCGATTTAGCTTCTTGCAAATCGTCAGCAGGATCCAAAGAGTCTTTCAAATGATTCGTAAGAGATAAGACTCTCTGTGTAGCAGCAGAAGCTGAAGTCTTGATGGGCTTCTCCATAGCTTAAATACTCGCGGTGTATCTCCAAAAAAAAAGTTCTCTATCCACTCCCCACATACGCAATTGGTGACAGCACGCCTGTATTTAATCCTTAGTCTTGGCTCCAACAATTCGGCGGTTCTGCAGCTGGGCCAATGCTTCGTCGGAAATCAGAGCTATGAAGGGCTTAAGTCCGATTCATGTAGGTTGTGTCCCACTATTTCTGGTAGGTTTTGGCGGTGGAGTGCTTCGGCAGTGAATAGACTCAGTCGCTGTTGTTGGAAGGCGCTAAGAGAATTAGTCAGCGAGAGTCCTTAAGACCTGCCGTAGCGAGATCAATGAAACACCATCCCCTCCTCTACACGAACTTGTCTCACGTCTTTGCCGTCGGTGTCGGATATTTCAGTGCCCATACAGCATTCTTACCCCTTATTTTAGTGCCCTACAAGCATTACCCCGTTCGGCTAGCTAATACATGTTATCCTAAGTCTCACTAACTAGGATTATCACTATATATACTCAGTTAATCCTTACATAGAAAAATTCAGACAACTTTCTCTGAAGACCACAACCATCCCGCAATCACGTGATTATCTGCTGGATAGTCGGCGTTTACAGAAACTCAAAAGTGGAGTCGATGTCGTTACGGAGATAGGGTGGCAAAGGTGCATACGGCTGACAGCTGCAGGAACTCAATTGAATCAGGCAGAAAGATTTGAAATTTGAGATCGGTCAAATAAAGGTGCCAGAGATGCAGAATTATCTTGAAAGAATCGCAACTAATAAGAGGACCGTCCAAATAAGTCTGTTTACCCTCCTGCAGGTGGTTCTGGCCGTTCCCGAACTGCAGCCGAGGCCCAAGATTTCATCATGCCCATGCCTCACGGCTTCCTGCTCACCAAGGTATAATTGTAATTTTAAAGTTATTCAAAGACCCTACAGAAGCAGATCAGCATAGATAAAATCCAGGTGATTCTCAGGAAGTGCACAATTTTGATATGTTCCTGCAGTAGCTTTGACACTTTGAAGCTCTTGTCAGCTGTCAGCCTGTCAGCACTTAAAGGTCGACGCTAATGCAGCTATCTGAGCTAAGTCAGCGTTTAAATTAGGGATACCGGACATGTGTGATGCATCAAAATGGGAGATATTCTAGTAGGAAAGTACCCATCAGAAATCATTGTCAAAAGCTCTTCCTGCACAACGTCTTCTTACTATATGCTATACTCGAAGAAATGTCTCATCCAAATCAAGGTGCTGCGCCCAAAAGTGAAAATCTAAAATCTTCCAGACTTAAAAGTCAATCACCAGATGCCCAATACCTCTGGAAACGCAACTTAGCATGGCCCTCCCCTTATCCTCCTCACTCAATGCACTCCCCCTATGCTCTACCTTTCCGCAGCAAACCTCCACTCTGCAAGTACCACAATTGCCTGCTTCACAGCTTGAATCGACCTCAAGGCCCACTTCTCTCATAGTCTGCAACAGCGTCTTATCCGCCTCAACGCTTAGTGTCTTCTTGCTCTTCGCCAGCTCAACCGTGAACGGATCCCCAGAAGTACCGATCTGGAACGCTTCGACATGGTAGTCGTCATTCGACATGCCACACTCGTTTGCAGAGCGGACTACATCGTCAATCATTCTTTGCGGACCGCAAGCATAGACATAGCTATTCCACGAGCGGTTCTTCATGATGTCATGAATATTCATGCGATCGCCCTTGGACTTGTCATAGATGAACACCTTGTTCTTCATCTTCTCAAAAAGGGGCTTGAATGGGATGTCTTCCACGGATCGAACAGCATAATGCAGCTGGTAGTTGAAGTTGATCTGGTCGTAGACATCAATATGCTGGAGAAACGCAGTTATACCGATTCCTCCAGCGATGAAGATGTGGTTGGAGCAGCCTCCTGAAATTGGCACACTTTCGCTCAGTTTGCCAACCAGAATCTTGTCTCCTTGCTTCAGCTCATTGCATAAGTAGCGAGATCCACCACGGCTGTCTTCTTCGAGAGCGATGCCGAATTCGAGTCTATGAGTGTTGTTACTGACGATCGAGTAGGACCGTACCAGGCCATTCGGGAGCTTGAGTCGGGCAAAGTGGCCCGGGTCGAGCTCTTCTCCCTCGCCAGGCTTCTCCAAGACGAAAGAAATGATCCTGGATGTCTGGACTTTCTTCTCGACAACTGCGAATTTTTCCCACTTCTCGGGCTCCTTTTCTGACTTCTTCTGTTTCAGTCCTGCAACCATGCTCTTGAATGCTCCCTTGCATTCGTTCCCAAACTCGTCGATTTGTTCTAGCTGCAATATGAATCAGTGAACCGAGAAAGTAGAATGCGCAGTCAAATTGCAATCATTTGGGAAACATACCTCCATGAGCTTCTCCAAATTCGTCTTATCGCGATGCAAATACTCCTGAATCCTCTCAATTGTCCACTCCGGATGCATCCTCTCCACCAACACAATGCTATCCCCAACACCCATCCACCCCTCCTCCAACACCCTATAATACCACCCAGTCCTACTCTTCTTCCACGTCTGTGCCGCGAATGCCTTCACTCCAAACCGATGGTTAAGTTTGAAGCACGGCTGCCTCGGCAAACAAACCTGTAACAAAACACCGCCCTCGCCTCCAATGCGAATCTTGTCCCCGATACACATATTCCGCTCGTTCATGTACTCACTCACGAGATTCTCGCCAAAGCCACCAACCTCGAAGTTTGAAGCCTCGGGATACTCGGCTCGCCATGAGGGATAGTGGCCCGGATAATATTGGTGCACAGCTTTATCGACGCCGCCGTGGAAGGTGAGATCGTGCTCATCGCTATCGAGGCCAGTCAATGAGCAGAAGACTCGTTCGTTGCGAGGCTGTTTGTAGATTCCCGTACTGATGTTGAGGCCGTGCATCGTCTTCATCTTGCTTGTGCGCAGTTGAAGGAGTGTATCCTTCTGCCATGGCGTGTCCAAGGCGCGCGGGGTGAGTGGTGCCATGATTGATAGCGGGGTACCTCAAGTTGTTTGTGAGGGGGGCGCCGAAAACTTTTGGAAAAAATAGGCGAGAATTGAAATTTCGTGGCAGGAAAGGGGCCAAACGCGAGTGAGGGGGTCAAAATTGGAAGATTGATCGGAAAGATCAAATCAGTAGATGGAGGCGCGAACTTGGAAATGTTTGGATGTAATAAAAGTGGAAGTGTAAAGTATTTAAACACGCGAGAGAGGGAAGAAAGAGAAAGAAGCGAAAGAGTGGGCGATGTGAAATAAAAGGGCTCAAGCGCTAACTCGTCAAACGTAAGCAACAAGCAGCGAAAACGGAAAGCGGCCGCATTTGCTACTTTCAGGCAATCCACATTTTAGTTCTTGAGAGGAATTTCGAGACGTGCCACATGCCACAAGAAGTCCATCAGGTCGTAAGGAAGGGGGCCCAAAATCTGGTCTGCTAGATATTCGATAGAAATTAAATGAAAATGCTAACAAAATGCCCAAGTATTTGAGAAATTTGTGGAACGCCTTGCATTCAATTTTCGTGTCTCCTTTTTGCTGATCGCGAACGAGCCCCTGAGAGCGTAAGCGAGCGTAGTAATTCCGCAACTAGGGTAATGACGAATGAACTTCTGCCGAAGTGAGTCGCTCACTAATAATCAGCATTTGAGAATCCCATGAAGTGGGGAATGAACACAAATGGTCTTCCATTGCAATCAGTGATAATCTTCTCCCAAGCAATACCAGCCTGTACCTCAATGATAAATACACAGAATCCCTCCATGTCCTAGTCCTACCAATACGCGACAATAATGAACATGTAAGAAGTTGTTGAGATTGCCCCTCGACTCCAGATCCCCACCCATCTCTTTCGTGCCGAGCGCACTGCGAGGCAGCAGAAGGAACAGCAGGTATTAAGTACGTACGTTCCGGCAATGAAGCATAAACATAAAACGCGAAGCGTGAACCCGACACCCATATCCAATCACACAGAACATGACAAGTGTATATGTTAAGGGAATTTTTGAGATAGTAGAAATTTGCTCTCTCTAATCATTGGGACCTTGGACTCTTTTCGCATGAACAATGAGAAAGCCGTAAGCTGAGGTGGTATGATCCGCTAAAACGCCGTGAGGTATGCTCGAAAACGCCGAAAAATTGATACTGGCACTGACGGGGACGTCTCACGGTCAGTCTGCTCCGATCTCGCCTTCTAGGAAGTTAGACGCATCGAAATTGAAGTTCACGCCATCATCTCCGCCATCCTGGTGCAGGAAGGAGTCAAAATCGAAGTCCTGGAGGACATCCATGTTGCCGTTGCTGGGGTTTGCGAAGTCCATGGGGAAGTCGGTGAACTTGACAAACAGTCAGTAGAGATTACGGAATCTTAAAAGAGAAAAAAAAACTTGCATTTACTGAAGCATCGTTCAAGCCAAAGCCAGCATTTTGCAGTGGGTCTGGTTGCGCAATAACACTGGCGTTTGCTGCCGGGGCAGGAGGCTGACCATTCGCAACAGGCTGGACAGCGCCGTTTTGGCCGTTGAAGCTTTTCGGGTGGACGGGGGTAATTGGCGTCGCGGGGGTAGGCGTTGCGCCTGCGTTTTCGGCGTCGGCAGATGGTGTAGCACCAGCGTTAAGATTCGCGGCGGATCCCTTCTTTGTAGCCCGCTGTCATCAACGTCAACATTTCCACAAAAATATCCATTTAACATAATAGAGTATACCTTTGCATTTGCGTCCTTTTTATCATTCTTCTTTTTCGGATTTGCCTTGTTCGCTTGCTGAGGCGTCGGTGGCTGAGCAGCATTTGTTTGGGGAGAAGACGGTTGGGTTCGGCCGTTAGCAGCAGCCCCTGACGCTGGTGCGGATGGCGGTGGCATGTTTCGTTGCTGTGGAGTGCCTATACTCTGTTGAGGAGGTGCTTGGACGCCTTGCGGCATCATCTGGCCATTTGGACCTTGCCAGTTCTGAACAGCTGACTGCTGGTTTTGCTGTTGCATGGCGATTTGCTGAGGGTTCATGCCATTGTTGAAGCGACCGGTCGGGTGAGAGCTTGGAGGGCGCATGTTGGCAGGTATACCTCCAACCATGTTCTCCATCCCGTTCATCTTGTTGAAGTACTGCGGGTTCATGCTGGGGTCCATGGGACCGCTAGGGAGGTTAAAGTTCATGCCGCCACTAGGAGATCCACGAGATTGGCCTTCTGTTGGAACAGGCGATGGCATGCCGGCAGGATTCATGTGAGGTGTGTTGCGCTTCATTTGATCTCCGGGATTGGGAGAGTTAACTGAGCGCGGCCCTTGGGGAGAGGTGCCCTGGAATGGCTGGCCGTTGGGTCCCATGGCAGGTCCACCCTGGCTGCCGTCTGGTCGGGGCATTGTCATGTTGTCTTGCTCCTGGCGGGCCATCATAAGCCGCTTCTTGTTCTGCTGCTCTAATAGCATGAGCTGCATTTGGTAGTCCTGCAAGGCGTGATTGCCACCACCTCCTCCAGGCTGGCCACCAGGCCCACCTCGCATTCCACCATTTTGACCCATATCACCAGGGTTATAGTAGTTGGCGATCGCTCCACCATCTTGGCCTTGAGTCATCATAGGGGAGCCTTGATTTTGAGGGCCACCGGGGTTAGGCATGCCTGCCTTGACGCCGGGCATTTGGCCAGCTTGTTGCTGCGCAAGATTGGCTTGGTATCCGGCTAGCCTTGCTTGTGCGGTCACATTGGCACCGCCGCCTGGGATATTCTGGAACTGCTGAGCTGTCAGATTACTTGGTTCGATGCCATTGGTAAGCTGCATATGAGCCGCTTGAATAGCATTGCTGGGGCCAGTATCTCCCACCTGTTGGGGCATTCCTGCTTGTCTTCCATTTGGCATTTGTTGAGGATTGAAACCGCCTCCGTCAAGGCGAGGTCGTTTTGACGGCGAGGGGGCGTTTTCGGCCGATCCAGGAGATTGCGGGCGCTGTTGGCTATTGCCCTCGGACGGATCACGTTGCATCTGTTGCTGTTTCTGCTGCTGCATCATTTGCATCTGGTTTTGAGGCCTTTAGAAGTTTAGCATGAAAAGATGCGTAAAGAAAACGGAATTGAACTGACCCGTTTCTGTTGTTATATAGTGCCTTCTGCCTCAATTCATTAGGGGCGTTGTTGACGCCATTTGGTTGTCCTCGCACGGCCTGTTGATAACCGGGCATCATGTTCATGTCACCCCTTATTCCACGGAGCATCTGTTGTTGCATGTCCTGCCTCATCCGCGATTGTTGCTAGGAAAATTAGCTTTGATCCGATAGTTGTGGGTTCATCGGCGATATACTAACCTGCGTGTGGGATACATATTGCATGATGTTCGCGCGGTCTCCTTTACCGCGTTGAGCGTTGAACATGTCCCAGAACAGACACCACCACTCGTACAAGAAACAGCTCTCAGGGCATTCCTTAGGAACGTTTGGATCCGGAAGGTCTGCCGGCCGTTTTGAGTCGATGTCATCTTTAGATTCAGAATCGGCTCCCTCTTCACCAGTACCATTGTCGTCACGACGCCGGCCTGGGCTATCCTTCAGGACATTTATAGGCTGCTCGCTCTGGAGTAGCGTCCTTGCACAATCGTACATGCCATTTTGCAAGAAGTACTCGTAGATGTAGGTGTTGAGTCGCGACCGGTTCTGATTGTCGTTGGCAGGTATCGCTTGTCGAACTCCAGGAGCTCCATTATTCATCATGGGCATACCGCCTCCGACTGGACCACCCATGGCATTCATGCCTCCCATATTGACGTTGTTCATCTTTGCGGTCGCGGATCGCGAAAAACTTCGCTTTGCTTCCCTGGTGCCTTGCAGTCAAAATGCGTGTGAAAACGCTCCGTCAGCCACCGCACCTCTGACGCGGAGCGGTTAGAGCCGAAGTGTCGCAAAGAAAAATCCAACTTAGATCGTCGAGCTTTGAGAATATAGCTATCGAATGTGTCAACTCGTCGCAGACAGTTTCGGTGATGTAGCGCGAGTAAGAGGCAAATTGGTAATCGAGGGTGGTTGTGTGCTGTGTAACTTCCGTCTCACACCCTTTTTGCGAAGCAGGAGAGAAAAGTGTATGCGATAGGCGCGTGATGGTGGCAACCGAGAGGTCGGCGGGCAAGAGCGATGGGGTTAAATGGTCGGCCGAATGACCTAGCAATAGATATGGCGTTCTGCGATTATTGACTGAACGGGCTGTCGATGCCAGGTCGAGGAGGAGTGGAGATACTAAGTTTCTGGAGTGATGTAGGAGAGATCCAGACGGGATATGGAGTGGTGTGCAGTCCCGTGGTATTTCTCAGCACGGCGGACTTCTTGACATAGACGAGGCTGGTGAGCAGTCGGCGGTCCTCCGATGGACCAGAACCCAACGAAACGACTGAGAATTCCAAGATTAACGGAGATTTGGATAAAGCAAGCTTAAACTGACTCTTCCGGGCACCCGTAAGAGAATTGAGTGAAAGTAATGGAAGTGAAAAGTGGCAGAATGTGAGAACAGAAGATGCACATCCCATACTGGTCTAACCGTTCCCGCTTAGCCGACACGCCGCTATATGTCCGTGACTGCTCCTTTATTCTGAATTTTGGCTTCCTCGACATAGATTCTAAGAAAAGGTTAGCATTTACATGAAACGTATACAGAATTTGTTCACTCCCTCTATCTACAAATTACTTCGCAGTTGTGGTATATCCGTCTAGCCGTCAGGAGTTTGGACTTCAAGGTCGCCGCTTTCCCCGTCCGGCAAACTTCGACAGGTGACACACTTTTCGGAGAAAGTGAATGGCCAGATTATACCTAGAGTTTTATATTACACTAGTTACTTAGTTCCTATATGTCAAATAATTATGTCTGTAAATTAAACTGGGAAACTGGTATGTACGATGTTCAATTTCGACGGCACTTCATAAATCACGTGATATCAGCTGGTGGCTGGAAAAGTGATGTGAGCATGGTGAGGTGAGATGAGTCGAGAGGAATTAAAGGACTCAGAGCCATCTAGAAAGGAGAGCTATCCAGAAGGGAGAGATAGCTAAGACGATAGTAGCCGTCGTATTGTATTCTGAGAATATAGATATGTTTACGAGAGTTGTACCCATTTCCGCCGACTTCGCCAGATGCGTGACTTCGATCGCCGAATGTGAAGAATTCCATTCTAATTCTGTCGAGATAGGGGAGCATTTATGAATCGCCAAAGCCCGGCAGCCCATCGATCATTGGTGTCCCGACGGAAAGCTAAACTAGAGCAGCGTGTGCGTTAGGTCCGAGCGGGAAGTAAAATGTTGAGGAACGATCCGAGAAAGAGGCTCGGGACGGAAAGTGATGCAAAAAGAGTAGAAGAAAGAGTTGAGAGACGCAACTAGGTAATAATGGATGTGTTGGTAGCATGGGTGGTGGAGGATAGGTCTAATGTATGGCCCGAAGGAAGGCGGTATTCGAGGTCTCGTCGACCTCCAGCATACATTCTAGATGCGATGCTCACTTGAGTCTTTATATCCATTACTCTTTGGTTGAAAAGTTTGCTTCGTGACTAAATGGAGTCTCCATCTAATGACATCGAACAGTATGCGAAATTTAAGTGAAAAGAGCAGATAGCGAGAGCAATATTGAGAATTTGAGATCAAACGATACCTTCAAGTCCTCGGCACACTTATGTCATATCAACTACTTGGTATTTTGAAGCTGTTGGAAGGCGCCGAAATCCCTCTCCTTGCTTCCTCAGTAAGAAATGATGTCAAATCGAAGACTCCAAGTCCCAAGGCTTGCCATATCCAGTCTCCAATGATGATCCTTGGATGCATGGAAATCTACCTTAATTCCTAGGTAGCTCGCAACTCGCAACTCGCAACTCGCAAGCTATTACCAAAGATATCCCTGCCCACGACGGAACGCCAAGACTCCAAAAATATGCATCCCTCTATTCATCGTCTGCAGGCATCTCGTCGTCAATATACCGGATCAAGGATATCCTCATCTCTGTGGAATCATTGCCCCGCAACACATCGCTGATGAAATGTGCCTCAACCTGCATCTGAACCATTTCGAGAGCCCCTCTCAAGATCCCACAGAAGATATTCGAGTACCATAACTCGTCCTGGGCTCGGCCATCATCTGGAAGTTCGACGAAGTCTGCGAGTGGGTTCTCTTCGAAAATTAGGGAGAATTGCTTGCTGTCGCTGGTCCAGTTTGTGACCGTCGGGGTGATATTCAGGAAGATCTTAAATCCAACCTAGAGTAGTATTTAGCATGAACAAATCAGCTTTAGACACCTAATCTACCAACTTTCGCAATCATCTCAGCCGTTTCTCTGAAATTCGAGCACCTCCTCATTGTGTTCGACTTCGCTAGGTAATCTTCGATGAGCCGTAAACCGATGTTGAAGCCCATCTTGTCCAGCTGCTTATTGACTTCAAGGTAATCGCTCTCGTAGTCTTTGCATAATTGCGCGACAATCGTGCCGTAAGTCAGAGTGACCAGCTCAGCGTTGACTTTGTCGACTCGACTTCTATGCATTCGTCAGTCCTGAGAAGGTGCAAGCAGAGATTCTATGC
>AYLM01000537.1:0-53189 GCA_001625345.1 Cairneyella variabilis | reverse complement strand
TTTTTTTTTTTTTTTTTGGCATTTGTAGGATGACTTACTCTTCTCCAATCCGGGCAGCCTTTGTCGAGGCCATTTTCGACTTGAGTTCCTTCTATAGCAGCGCTTGAAGATTGAGGAATGCTCGTGTGCAAAAGGCGGCGGGCCTTGTCGACGATTAATCCCTGCAAAAGGCTGAGCTCCCGTTGTTAGCGGCGTAGGCAAAAAATATTTGGAGTGCACCGAATCTACAACCCCTCTTAACAACAGCAACGAAATCCAACAGACGATTACGAGCTCTCTGTCAGGCCTGGCCCTCAATCATGTCGTCAGAAAAGCGACTGGCGTCCGACGACTTCGGCTCTTCACAAATGATTGTGAAGAGGCCCAATCTGGGGATGGATAGCAAGGCTGTCGCTGTGGTCAATGGAGGAAATGGGGCGCTTATTCAAAGTGTTCGTATTCCCAGAGAGCTTCAGAAGTCATAAGCTGAACTTCTTTGAAGGATGTCTGCTAACGCGCATCCCTAGGCGCCGCGAACCACTGGGCTACAGGCTCCGGTTATGGAGTTGACAGGGTCCGCTCTCTACCCTCCCAATACCGCGCCACAACTGACAGCTTTCAGGCACTCTGGAGAGGTATTCTGTGGGGCTTTTGACCCTAATGGCAACTACATTGCCTCTGGATCTATGGACAGGTCAATCAGTAGGTCTTGAACTGTCACGGCCTTTACGGTTATGTTTTGATACCAAGCAGATTTATGGCGGACCTTTGGGGACTGTGAAAATTATGGTAAGAATATACACGTGCTCTGTTACTCTGAAGACTTGGTGAAATGGGCAAGAGCCGCTTTTTTGTTCCAGTCGTTCCCCTGAGACTTTCTAAAAGAGGCAATTACTGACTCCCCGTTTCTCTAGGCACCTTGACTGGCCACAAAGGGGTAAGAAAGCTCTAGATCACATGTACTGCATCGCTGACCATTCCAGGCTATCCTCGACCTCAAATGGAGCAGGGACAGTCGCGTGTTATTTTCTTGCTCTTCTGATATGCATTTAGCAAGTTGGGATCTTGAGACCGGCGCGAGGATACGACGGCACGTTGGCCACGAAGAAGTCATCAACACCATGGATATCAGCAAGAGAGGCGAGGAAATGCTCATAAGCGGCTCAGACGATGGTTATATTGGAATATGGGATCCTCGGACAAAGTCAGCAGTCGACTTCATAGAGACTGAGTTCCCAGTCACGGCCGTGGCATTGTCTGAAGCTGGCAACGAACTCTATTCTGGCGGGATCGATAATGATATCAAGGTCTGGGATCTGAGGAGGAAAGCTGTAGTTTACTCTATGCTCGGGCACACGGATACAATCTCATCCCTTAGGGTTTCCCCGGATTCTCAGTCACTTCTATCAAATTCCATGGACTCGACGGTACGAACATGGGATATCAGGCCATTTGCTCCAACAGAAAGACACATTCGAACCTTCGATGGAGCGCCAGCCGGGAACGAGAAGAATCTGATCAAGGCCAGCTGGAACTCGGACGGCAAGAGGATTGCAGCGGGAGCTGGGGATGGCACAGTCGTTGTTTGGAACAGTGAGAGTGGAAAACTCTTGTACAAGTTGCCTGGGCACAAGGGGGTAAGAGAGCTTCAGATGCCAAGTACTGCGTCGCTGACCCTTTTGACCAGACGGTTAACTTCGCTGAGCTTTCTACTTCGTCTGATCCAATCGGTATTTGCCTTTCGAAGCCATCTGAGAGGCTCACTAACAGTTGTATAGTACTCTCTGGCAGCTCAGACAGAACGCTTCTCTTAGGAGAGCTGAAGTGAGAGCCTACATAAGAGCGTCGAGATTTTCTCACGTCCTTGAATGAATGCTAATGGGCCTCCAAAAAAGCAGGATGATCCGAGGTTTATAAAAATAAAAAATAAAATAAAAATTGCATCTTGAAGGCGACGGTGCCTCGGCAAAGGGTGGATGGAGTTGCGGCGTTTGATACCTGTGCGAGAACGACTGCAAATAGCCGCATTTCATGCATCCACGAACCGCATGTTGGCGATAGATTAAACCAAAATTGATCAACATTGCATGACCCCATCATTCATAGGGCAGGCTGCGGCCAGTGGGTCACGGCACCCGGGCCTGACATTGAATTTGACAGAAGCTAATCGATTGAATGAGAAGCCTTTTTATTCGTTTTATCAGTAAATTCCAGACCTAGACAATAGGTACTATTGGACAAGAAATGCTGTAAAGTGATAACGATTCTGTGTCTGCAGGCTTCCTCGTGCCAAAAGCTGTACCCGTTCCGCCTGCTCTCAGACCAGTACTTCCGTACTCGTTCCAGGTACTAGTGCAAGCCCCTGGATGCAGGTCCCCTCCTCTTGTCACAGTTGCGCTAAGGCGCCGCTGGCATGATTGGCTCAGAAACGAGCCCCCTTGTGCACGCCTCGACTTGAAACTTGAGTATGTCAGAAGCACTCTCTATTCGGATTGCCCCTTCGACTTGAAGTGCCAGAGGGTCGCAACTTCATCTTGCTTGCGACTGCTTCTCTGACACAGGAAGCCTCTCTCTCGCTGAGTCTCCTTTTCCCCTTCCTTTCCTTCTTTTTGGCGTGAGTTTGAAATCAAGGCCGTGAGCGAGCTCGCGTTTTGTGTTTTGTTCCATCTCTTTGGTTCAGCGATTCTCTTCTGCACGACCACGATCATTCATTACAGCAGGCACACTGGCCTACGGTTCATGACGAAATAGAGAGCTACAAGCCTCTCGATCCACCGACTCCTTGGACGTGTTTTCCAAAAATCCTGAATCGATACATCTGATTCGATGCTCATGCGGTCGTGTTGAGGCCTCTTCTTGGCCCGGAAAATATACCGTGCTGGACGCGTTCCCATAATAAAGGCACCTCGTCGGCCTTGGGTTGGGAGTTTGGATACTCTGGTGTTTCTTGATAGGCGCAATTGGTCATTCGTTATGCCTCCTTTACGACAGGAACCTCCAAGACGCTCATCGTCGGGGCGAAGCTCGCGAGCGGCTCCTTCGAGGCTTCAGAATGTGAGGGTTGGACTAAATCAATTATTTACTGGACGGTCGACTGTTGGCACGCCGAGAAGTCGAACACCTGAGAGTCCCAAAACACCGAGGTTGGCACTCGGTCTGCAGAATCTGCCCTCCACGAGGCTCCACATTCCTTATCTCACCAGGACGGCATCAATAAGTTCGAATGCGAGCGACGATCCAGCCTCTTCTTCACCAAGATCTGTTCGACATCCCTTGACTCCAATCAGCTCTCGACCGATTACACGAGGTTCTCTGCGGCAACACAATGAGGAACATCCAATCACTCCCAGCCCTCGTCCATCTCGTCAAAATTCAGGTCGAAGATTCATTAGCGTTGATCCAGCTGAGCTTCATCTGGATCAACTTGCTCGGGCTGGAAGACGAAGACAAAAAGCTAGACGTGTGAAGTGTTCCTGTGGAGTCACCGTCAAGAATAGAAAGATCAGGTCAAAGATTCTGAGTACGTATAGCCTCTTGACTCCTACTTCTGAAGTGGAAACAAATACGATACTAATATGACGATAGGCTGTTTTATATCTGGGATGTTTCTTACTCTTGTATTAACAGTGTACTTGGCTTTGGCTCTATCAGATAGGAATGAATCTCAAGAGTTTCATGTCCTTCTGATATTGATCAGTGAGGACGATTTCTCTTGTCCACCACCCCTACCTTCGCTCCTATTTCATCTTAAGTGCTCTCTTTACTCCAGTCACAACCTACAAGAGCCGTATCTGTTCTGTGCTCGGCTGTACTCCCAAAACTTTCTTCGATAGTAATATACTGACTTACCAATTTAGTACTCATCACCACCATATTCTTCTGTACGCGTACTCCTGAGACCCTCTTTGGTAGGAATATACTGACTGGCCGATTCTGCAGGCCACTCTTTAATCCGTCTCTGTATGATGATCATCCATCCACCGCCTGATGATGATTTGGAGCGCCAGAATCTGCCATCCATGATTGGACCTGGAGGATACGCAAATCCAGGTTCGTACTTTCCCAGTTTATGCCTCCATTATCTCAAGAACTGAGAGCTATGAGACAAAACTTGAAGCGTAATTTGAGAGAGACCATTTTGGAAGCATTTCCTCCTTCCACTCTGGTCATCTTTGAAACTTGCTCCTATATCATGTCCGATAGCAGGCGGCTCTGGCTCCTGCGAAGAGAATGGTACTAACTTTGAGTAGTGGCACCCATTAGAGTTGCACTTGCCCGGGACGAGGAGGCAGCTGGTATTGAGAGTGAAGCAACCAAACTTCCCCCGCCCGCGTACGGATTGTGGCGCGAGTCAGTGGTATGTGGAATCATTGCTTTCATATTTGAATATGTGCTGATTTGTCTCAGCGAGTGGATCCGAATCGTATATTCTGGCAAAGAAATGAAGCGGCTGCTTTGGAGCGTCAGAACTCTAACCGGAGTGAAGGACGCCCTTCAACAGCACATCGCCCTCCCTCATACATATCGGAAGACGTATGTACAGATTCTGCACTTGGTTCTGCGTTGTCTTAGGAGCCGAGCGGTAGAGACATGACTTGGGAGCATGTTCCAAGGCGACGAGCTTCGTGCGAGGAAGGTTGAGAAATCCTAAATGGTCGTTCTTGAAACAGCTCCTAAGTCATGTCCTATGGCTCCCAGCTCCCAGCTCCCAGCTCCCACTCTTTAGAAGGCTTTATGGTGCTAATCTGTTGGTAGGGAGTTGATTATGTGATCGAAGCGGCACCTCGATCAATTGCACCCACCACGGATGTCCCATTACCGCCTCATCCATCAGAGAGAGGGCGAGCATGGTAAATGGTTAAGCGAGCTTGGACCGCACCACACATCTGTATACGATTTCTGAGTAGTTGAGCGAGCGAGCGAGTTACTGATTGACACACCGTTTAATCATAGGAGTTGGGAGTAACGGAGCGTATCAGGCGTGGCATTTTGCGATGGAGTTAATGTGTATGGGTACACGACATGAACAGGAAGGAGGTACGCGAGCTTGAGATATAGGAGCAGAGTCCTGTGTACAATATTGCTTAGTGGACCAGACTTATTTCGTGGTTTGGTACTTTCAAAATCAGTTGAATCGTCTCTTGATCTCAGCCTTGGCGTGTCCATCGCCTAAATTATTCTGACAAAGTTCAGCCAGCTCCATTGCGGGTGAATATCGCTGCCAGATCCTAATGCAGGACCCTAGCATGGAGGAGTCTATGCTCTCTGTTGAGAGTATGGAGCAAGACCGGGCTTCTCCTGATGGCATTCCTGGCGAATATATAGATACCGATCTAGACATCCCTTCCCTGACACACAACTAGCATCGCCAGAGAAAACAAAGTGTACATCGATGCGTCTGAGTTTGCCAGTATCGTCTTCATTGCTAGAGCTTCAAAGACAAGAAACTAGCTGACGCAAACGCGAGGCTCATAGCGGCATTAAAAAAAAATCTAGACTCAATTTCTCGGTTCTTGTAGAGAAAGTCGGATCTCCAGAGATATTCAATATTCACTTCATTGGTTCCTCCAGGGATATGTCCTCACACCAGCCCCGTGAGAACTTGACAAGGCTCCGGAACATTATCGACAAGGTCTCCGCCGCTCTTGCTGTTGCTGGAATCGATGGCTCAACCACAGACATTGCAGGCTTCCATGCTTTCCTTTCTGAAGTACAAGAGCCATTCACAATCTTTTGGATGGAGTTTAGATCTGTTCCTATCAGAAGCACTTCTCTCACCCTCAAGAACCAGCTTCGACGGCATCTGGAAAGGCAGCAATTTATCTTAATCGACCCTGGCCTCTGTCCTGCTCTTTATGCTAATGGCGGCCAAGGCACAGAAGAGGGCTCTTCGCTCTCAGACTGTGTCGATCATTGGGTCATTATCAGCTATTGGAAAGGACATTTTTCATTCAGTTATGGGTCTTGCGGGTACGGGAGGAACTGCCAGCCGGAATGGAAAACGATTAGAAAGTCGTGTCATCTTACCCTTGAGCATTTACACGACATTTCAGCGCTCTTCAAACACGGCTGCGATCCCTTTATTTGGAGTATCATACAGTCTATCCTTTACAGAAAGCTGACTACCCAATTCACCCAAGACAGAAGAAGTTGCTGCTCGACTTTTACCTACAACTTGCGGATATATGGAATTCGTCTTCAATAGACCCAAACGTTTGGTAAATGGTCGAGCAACTTGACTGAGAAGTTGATAGGCTCCCAGTTGCTTCCGTTAGAAGCGAGGTCATACTCCTCCAGAAAAGCTCCAACGCTAGAGCTGGCCTCGCGATCAATTCCATTCACGCCTGTGCATCCCGGGCAGCTTGAGATCATGTTCGCTGAAAATCCGGATGAACGACTCATACATTTTGAAGCGAGCTCTCAAAAAGGTTCGTACTGGCGCAATGCTCAACTGAAAGCCCGAGAACTTCATTCCAACTCCTAGCGAAGACGGCTGTATGTCTTGCTATTACTGCGTTATGGAATTTAGCTGTGGGAGATCTTTATATGGTTACATTGAGGAAGGGAAGCGCCTCAATGTCTGCGTGGGATGTGGTTCTGGCCTCTAGTCTACTAAAGAGCTAAACAACCACCCTTGTGAGAGTCTTGAGGATATTTGCTTGCGGACCTACCCCTTCTGTCATGATATTGTTCGACCCGATGCTTTGAAACCCCATATTGAGAAAGGCTGCAGAAATATCTGGAAGAGCTGCCACCAAGGATTCACATCCACAGACAACTTAGCCAGCCCAAGATGAGTTTGAAACAGTTGGGACCTAAGGCCTGTCGTCACTCCATTTTCCCAACCAAGTGCCTTCTTAAAACTCATACCAGCTTCTATTGCTCAAACGTGTGTCGAGACTGCCTGGAAGGCTTCGATTCGCTAGAGCCCTTGTTCTCTCATTATCCAGACTGTTCAACCCCAGGGACTGACGAATCCAGAAATCTTCGCACCTGCGAGGTTTATGGAAAGCTTTTTGCAAGCCAGCTTCTCTTTGGTAAGCACTGTGTATCAGGTCTTCGGCCTGGCCCATATAGTAGGCCGAAGCAAGCTCGACACGTATCCTTGGACGAGATGGACCATCGATGTGGATGAAGATGTTGATAAAGATTATCAGGCCCTAGCCCTGAAGGAGAAGAAGACGAAGACGAACCTGGTGATATACCAGTCGACAAACCCACTCAACTTTGGAGCTCACCCCACCAGCCTCTCTCGCGATGGCAACCATTGTCGATCCCAGACATCCCATCCTCCGTAACGCCCAGCCTGCTCCTACTTTGGAGTAGTACAACAGCAGCGCGCCGCCACGCGATCATTGGGATAAAAAGTATCTCGTTCGAGTATGCAATCTGACTGAGTGAATTCAAAAAGATTGCGGATAAGATTTGAAAGCCTTTGAAGATAACGATGAATGGGATATCGATTTCCAGAAGAAACAGGCCGCACGACTCAAGCACAATATCGTCTACGAGAATATTCGAGCCAAGTTTACCCTCCTCATAACAGATAAGTAGACGATATTAAGATGCCTACGTGATTCCGGGAAGATGCCATCTAGGGCTGGATTGTTCACGAAGCTCAGCAGATGAAGAAGGATAGGGAGGATACAATGGGGACGAAGACTCGCGAGCATGAAGATTTGCGGATAATCTGGATAGCCCATGGCCGAAGAAGATACAAATAAATGGGAACCCCTCTCCGCGATTTCATTCTGAAGATCAAACGTAGAAGCTCGTACCATCCGACCCGGACTAGCACTCGGATTGAGGGAGAAGAAGAGGATGATGATGATGATGATGATGATGAAGAAGAAGAAGAAGAAGAAGAAGAAGAAGAAGAAGAAGAAGAAGAATCATTCCTTGCGGACTCTAACTTCTCTATGGAGGGTTTCGAGGCGCTGAGCGAGGAGGAAGGCATCGATAAGGACAGGGATATCGAGCAGAAGCACATTAAGGCCAATGTGCTCAGTGTCAATTTGAAGCAGAGAACGGGGTTCGATGCACAGAAGGAGAAATTGGTGTACAAGAATAAGGCTCTTGTTGGAGGTGATGCCTTTTATCCTGTTTCCGATGACGACGACCGGAGAGCAGCGGTTAAGGTTCTGAGGCGGCAGCTGGTCCTGGGATTGTTTGTGGCATTTGAGCTGCATGATATTCCAAGCTCAGGTGCTTGAGAACCTCGCAACAATGAAATGTTTTCTGGTGATGATGGACGCGTGCTGAGAATATCACCGCGATGAGTTTTTCTCGGGTGATGATGGGCCAGTGCAAGAATAGACGTGGTCGACACAGGTGGGTAGAAATTCGAACAGCAAACACCGGAGCTAGATGTAAAATGAAAATGTTTTCGTGATAGCCATTCTGATCGCTTCCCCTGGCCGTTTTCAAATGTTTTTAGAAAGTGAACGATAGTAAGAATTGCGGCTCCCGATCTCGCAGTAGACCTAATTTGTGGTTGCTGGCATAATTGATTTCTTGTTAGTAAATGTAAACAAGAGCCAAGTAAAGATACAGACATTTCCCGGTGGTTGGCCCTGCGATCGGGCTGTACTCGTATTCGGAATTGAACGACGTCCGACGTTCTGTTGGTGCTCGAGTTCTTTGCTGTTGTTTTTAGGTGGATCTGACAAGCAGCTCCGGTCTTCAAGCGGATTTTTAAATGCATCTGAGGTCCGGAAGGCGCCCTTAGAGCTAGGAAGCTGCCCAAAGATACCAGTTAGCGGGAGCAGTGCTTCTGCTTCTGCTTCTAGAAAGAATTCTAGAGAGGGCTCTGGAGAACTATTTGTATATCTCGCAGAGCCTATCCAGCTATTGCTAGTACTTACTTCAAGCAGCGGCCCAACCTGCTCTACACTCCAGTCTTCCGTTGAGTCCTCCGTCGAGTCATCGCGGAAATATGCTACGCGAGTCTCTTTCTCTTGCCTACTAGGCTATTGAAGAACGAAGCTCTACTCAAACGAGGGAGTGTACCGAGCGAGAGAGCGCCCGACTAGGGAGTGTACACAACGAGGAAGTGTGCTCGACGAGGGAGTATGCATCAGAACTAGCAGAAATCCTAATGTTTTAAACCCGCTTTGTGAAAATAGCCATTTAGGAAGAGCGACATGTGCATATATAGATATAACGAGCCTGCTATCTCAAGAGCGAAAGATTTCATCCTCCTCTCCATGGCTTGAGTAACGCCAGCCATAAATTGAGGGAGCTCTCAACGAATGTAACTTTGCAACGGAGGAATTTGAGACAGAGAGAGCAAGCGGTTAATAGGGACAAGATTTGGGGCCAAAACTTCCGTAAGAATGATTTGCTTAGCAAGTACAAGTAAGATTACATGACAGGGCAACTGAACTTTGACGAGAAGAGGCCATGGAGTTTCAAGCCAGAAGTCTTGGAGGGGCAGGTGCCATTTCCAATTTGCTGATCATGGCACTTTGAGCGCAGCTGCCATGTTTTGAAGGCTGTAGCTGGCCCGTGAATTGCCCTCATAACTTTGGAAGTACTTGTACATAAGAAAGGAGTGGATGCGTGAAGGAAGAATATCTCTACTCTGGGGTCTTTTTTAAGTGCCGCTGATCCACACGTGTTGCATGCAAAGGTGATCTTGAAGCAGGCCTTTAGGGGTCTCCTCCTTGCAAACACTCTTGAATGATAACGTTTTCAACAGTAAAAAGAACAAAAATCTAAGCGGAAGGTATTGCAGAAAGGGCCGAATCATCACATCTTTCAAGCCTCGGATGAACTTTTCTGACTCAAAGGTAAAAGAAAACATGACTTGGCTTATCTCAAAGTCCAACGCCCTCGGATTATGGCGTCTATTTGGGGTAACATACTTGATTAGAAGAAGTAGCATCTTGACCTCAGCTTGAGACCATGTTTTCGGCATCAGAATTCTGCAAGACTGGTCGGATCAGGTCAGGTTGAGGGTCTGAGTACTGAGCAGCCACCCGGGAGATGGATATCAAACTTCATAGACAGAAATCAGAAACATCACTTCCTCTAAGGAACAAAACCAGAAGATGCCCGCTTCACTCGGTACGTGCGATTCATCACCCACAAATATTTTGCTTTCCCGCATTTCTTCTGTGGGTGGGCTGGACTCTGCACGATCTGCTCTTTAAAACTCGTACTGGTACAGCACAGCAAAACAAATTTTTGCAAAGAAAAAAAATCTCAGGTTTCATAAAAAGTCCTGCTCGAGTCCGTCCATTGTTTCGTTTGCCTCTTACTGAAGAGGCTCGAGTGTTTGCGGACTTGGATATTACGGAAGCCAAGAAAGAGCCGAAGAAGGAAGAGAAGGGAGGTATTTTAAAGCCCCTTTCCGTTCATCCGCCCGCTTCTTCAGCCCCGGCCTAAGAAGCCAAGATCCAGCATTTTTTGGGTGCGGCGTCAATTTTGGTTCTGGTCCGGTCAAGGCTCGCCACCTGCGGTCGTCGCTTGAGCAGGGGTTTAACGCTAGGACAGACTTTAGTGCTTCCCTCGTCGCTCGGCCCAAAAACTCTTCTGCTCTTCTGGAACTTGTCACAACAAAAGACCATCAATTTTGACTGTCCGAACTGTTTGCGCCGTCGAGGGAAGCTGTTGTGAAGGAAGAAGAGCTGTTGTGAGAGGAAAGAAGGTTACTACTGGAAGCCAGAAGCAAACGTAAGTTCTGTCCGAGAGACCTTGATTCCGCGTCCAGTCGTTGGACCACCTCGGTGAATATGGGATCTTTGAGAGCAAAGGTGGCACAATCTGCGTCGATTTGGACCAGTGCAACATAACCACGATCTCAAGCGCCTCTTACAACTCTCCACGACATTTCAATCACTGTCACACAAGATCCATGCAGGTATCCTGCAGCCTGACGAATGCTGGGTCATGCAACACCGCAATCTTGATAATCCTAGGCCAATCGACGGCACGTCAACTTTGTCGCATCACAACATGCCAGGCACAACAAGCGCAGTCGAAGAATGGCTACACTCCTCTCAAGCAGATGAACCACCTCACCGATGCAAGAAGATAGTGCGGGAATGGGCGACGGAAGATGGCGCTTTTGTTATGTGTTGCGCTGACGACGGAACCAAACAGACACATCGATTAGCAGGAGCTCCATTCGCAAACATGAGTTCTCTTTCTCGTCGGGCATGCTATAAGTGCGGAAACGTGTATGTACCTTCTTGCTGGGAGCGGCTTCACTTTACTCCCCTGTCCAAATACGGGAGAAGCTCTGAAATTTGGATATGCTGACCCCGCAATATAGTGGCCATTACGCCGAGGTCTGCAGCAGTGCAGAGAGGCTGTGCTACAACTGTGAGTAAATGTATAGAAGAGTTCCGCAAGAAAGCTTTACTGACGTATGTTAGGCAAGCAACCTGGTACGATGCTCATTATCTGTGGTCCCACCTCGACTCCTCTGACAAGAAGATAGGACACGAATCGAATGGCTGTCCTCTGCCGAGAACAACTGAGGCTAAGCAGTGCTACCACTGCCAGGGCCTAGGTCACGTTCAAGCCGATTGCCCAACTCTGCGTCTCAGCGGAGCTGGCACTAGCGGTCGATGCTATAACTGTGGACAACCAGGACATTTGGCTGTAGGTTATCACGGCCTGACATATGTGGACAAGAGTTAATGGACTCTAGCGTTCTTGCCCAAGCCCAGCTGGCCCAGGTGCTATGCCTGGTGCTGGCCGAGGCTTAGGCGCTCCTCGTGGAGGATACGGAGGTGGATTTGCCCCTCGTGGTGGCTTTGCTGGTGGACCTCGTCCTGCTACATGCTACAAATGTGGTGGACCAAACCACTTTGCTAGAGATTGTGTGTGTACCGCTTCCGAAGCTCCCGAGGTTTACTAACTCCTACCTCAGGCCAGGCACAAGCAATGAAATGCTACGCTTGCGGCAAACTTGGACACATCAGTAGGGACTGCACTGCGCCGAATGGAGGACCTCTCAATACTGCCGGCAAGACTTGCTATCAGTGTGGTGAAGCCGGTCACATGTGAGTGGTTCTTTTGCTGGATAGTTGTGAAGGATGAAACTGACAAGTTCAGCTCTCGGGACTGCCCACAAAAAGCAACCAACGGCGACCTCTCTGGAGATGCTGTTGATCTCGGTGTTGCCGCAGTGGTCGCCCCCATTGCTCCTGTCGCATAATTCCTTTTAGGGATTGCCACTGTTCGATAGCTACTCGGTGACTATCGATCAATTAGTGGAGCGGGTCATCGAATTTCCTTTTTCTGTAATTGGACATAAGCAATGGATTTCAGATCTTCCGCTCGTTCTGCATATCAGGCTCGGCATGCATACAAAACCAAAACCACTCAAACCCATTTCAACACTCACGGACTGCTTTTTTGGCGCCTGGTCTTCCCATGTTTTCTGATATGGACCCAAAAGCTTTTTTGCTACGAGATTCATTTTCTTCTACCTTTACGACACTAGCAACCCGGTAGATACAATACCAATACCGCCATAACGACGTTGCGCCCTTAATCCCACTTGTGGTTAATGAAAAGAATAGAGGTGTTGTTGCTTTTTTCCTGGGCTTTGGTGGATGGGAAGGCATTGGCAGCGCGCACCCTTCTTTGGATCATGATCACACGGAGAGCCTCTCGAGGCGAAGGCATTGGATGGAGGTAGAGAGAGAAAGTGGACGGGCGATGATGAAAAGGATAGATGGATGGATGGAGAGTGATAGGGAGGAAAGACCGTCGATAGCAGCGTGACTTGCGTACACACAATCGATGCTAAGTCTAATTCACGAAGTTTTTCTCGATGAGCAGATTCGCTTCTCAACCTTCGATAGTTTTGTGAACCCCAAAAACTGGCGTCTGTCGCTGACTCTTTCCTGGACAGAACTGGTAAGTAGACTTTTCATGGAGCTTTTTGGAATTTACAGCCTATGTCGGGACCACTGATTCTAAGGGTCATTCAGCGTGGTGTGTCCAGGGGAAATGGCCTGCTATTTATGCGCATTCTCTCCGCTGGTACTTGAACCTCGACAATGCAGCCCACTTTGCAGGTGCAATTCTCGCTTCCGTCACGTGTATCAGCGAGCCCACCCCAAGGCTTCCGATCTCTGATGAATCTTACTCGTGTATCATTATCTGTTCACGTCTGCCTTTCCATGAGAACAGATCACAGCATTTCCAAATCCATGCATACGTCCGGGGTGTTGTGATGCGATTCCACGTGCTAGCCATGTAGTTGTGTTTGGAATGAGTTAGCGCTCTTTCCCACTTCGAGTGGCTCGCTTTCTCCCTCGTTGCTGCCCTTTCTACAGAGTTTCGCTTCTTCGCCCACGAAATCTTTTCATCCCAATTCCAAACACCCGTCTTGTCGGAGGTGTCTCGCCAATGCCACTACTTCTTCCTCGTGGAATCAACGTCGTGATCCAAGACTGGTCTCTGACCCAGATTGTTCTTTGCGCTGTTGCGGTGGGCATCGTTTCGGGCCTTGTGTTCTGCATTGCAGCTGCGTAGTTGCTGCCATCAGACCTTGAGGACTCCGAACGCTGGAAACATTAATCCACCACTCTGCTATCACAAATATTACTCAATTAACTTTTCACGGCACTAACATTTCCTTCTCCAGCTGTTTCTTCACTTGTTAGCTGCTCTTGCTGGTCCTGCACAAGCAGCAGGTCGTCTCCCAGCACAACTCCTGTCAGATCAATCACTGTCTCAATAGTAGACTTACTTCCCCGAGGTGGCTCGAGGTTTTTTCGTTGAAGTGCATCACCGGTCGTCGTCATGGCTGGATCAGTCTGTGGTGATCAGGAAGATGTGAGTGCAGCTTCCGAAATCGCAGGCTAACAACACTGACCACACTAGACCGGGATTATCGACATTGAGGAGCTGCAAGCACATGGTATGTCTTCTACCAGCTATCCGAGTACCAACATTCTAATGTCTCCAGGCATTGGTGCCGCCGATATTACCAAGCTGAGAAATCAGAACATCCATACTATCGCTGTAAGCTCACCAGCCTCACTTGACGTAGAGATCGCTCGAGGACTGACTATGGCATTCTGTCACAGACTCTTGCCTCCTGTACTACCAAGAGACTCCTCAAGATCAAAGGTTTCTCCGACATAAAGGTCGAAAAGATCAGGGAAGCTGCCAAGAAGTTATCCGTAAGTTTCTTACCCGCAGAGTCTTTCATCGCTAACGGCTTACAGCCAACCACAACCGGCTTCATCACTGCCGCCGAGCTTGGTCAACTTCGAAAGCGATGCATCCGAATCTCGACTGGCAGCAAGCAACTTGATGTTGCTCTCAATGGGTTTGTAGTCCTAGTGGTATTCCGCGAAGCCAGACTAATGTGATTAAGTGGCTTCCAAACTATGAGTATCAACGAGATCTACGGCGAGTTCCGTAAGTCGCTAAGCTCCTAGCATACTTGATCGTTGCTAACAAGATTCTCAGGATGTGGCAAGACTCAGTTGGCTCATACCATGGCCGTCATTGCTCAACTTCCAAAGGTGCTCCCCTCAATACATCATCGGCAGATTGCCATATTGACTCAGAATTAGGATATGGGTGGTGCAGAGGGAAAGGTTGCCTATATTGGTGAGCTCGGATTCATTTCCATAGGATCTCGTCTAATTTTCAACAGACACGGAAGGTACCTTCCGCCCCGAGCGAATCCAGGAGATCGCAGAACGATTTGGAGTCGATCCCGATCAAGCTTGTGAGAACATCGCATACGCTCGTGCTCAGAACAGCGAGGTATGTTACGTATGCCGTTCTCTCACTATCTTTATCACTCAGATTTGGCAGATGCAGACCGAGTTGCTTGAGGGCCTCGCGGCAAACTTCGCCACGAATGAATATCGGCTTCTCATCATTGACTCGGTCATGGCTCTGTACCGTACCGACTATGTTGGTCGTGGTGAGCTTTCTGAACGTCAAACGGCACTTGGTACCTTCCTTCGACGAGCCACACAGATGGCAGAGGAGTTCAATCTCGTCGTCTTGATGGTAAGCCACTCACGAAGCTCACCACGGTACAGGACTGACAATTCGCAGACAAATCAAGTCATGTCAGACCCTAGTGCCAGTGCTCTCTTTGCCGGTGTTGATGGTCGCAAGCCCGCTGGAGGACACATCCTTGCTCATGCTTCTACTACCAGACTTCTGCTTCGCAAGGGACGTGGTGAGGAGCGCGTGGCCAAGATTGTCGACTCGCCTGGTGAGCTCCTTCTGATATTCCACTCATCACTCTTAATACTTACATGTTTACAGACTGCCCTGAGCGTGAAGCTACATACATCATTACCACTGGTGGCATCAATGATCCTGAGAAAGCTTGATCAGCTGAATTTGAGCTGGCCCGACTCTATGGTCTTATCTTTGACACAATCACGATAGTTATGGCTTTCTGTATTTCTCGCATGTATTAGAAGGGGGACACTGGGGCATACCATTGCATACTATAGGAGCTCAGGAGTTGCTGTTTGAAAAGGATCGGAGGAAAAGAATATATTTGCTTTAGCGACGGCGCAGATAAGATTAGATTAGATCTCGGCTAGAATTTCTGCTGCAAAAAAGTTGCATCCATCTTGAACTTCGCTCATACATGCTCTTATGCAACAATGTTCTGCCCTACCAACTCCACGACTTTATGACACCTTGCGCACCATCTTAGATGAGAAAAATGTCTCAAATTGGAGACAACACGGTCCTTCACCTCACCATTCCACCCACGCGCTCCTTCCCCAACTCCGTCTCGCACACGATATACTTGCGTCCCAATGCGCCGAAAATCCCTACCGAGTCCGACACACGGAGTCTCTTCCTCGTCAATATACCGATCGATAGCACTACCGCGCATCTCAAAGCCGTATTCAGCAGCCTGATTGGCGCGGGACGAGTGGAAGATGTTAGGTTTGGAGATGAGCTGAAGAAGAATGCTGCGCCGGCTCGAGCTCTCGCACCTGTGACCAAGGCGAGCAAGAAACGGAAGAGAGGCGCGGAAGAGGTTGATGATGGGTTTGAAAATCTGTCAAGGGTTTGGGATAGGGACGTGAAGAGGAGTGGGAATACGGCGGTCGTGGTGCTGGTTGATGAGAAGAGCGCTGAGGGGGCGCTGAAGGCCATTCGCAAGCTGCATAAGTCGGGAAAGTGGCCAGTCTGGGGTGAAGGAGTCGAGAATAAGGTCCCAGCGCTGGGTAGTGCAAGGTATCTTGCGCATCAAAAGTTGAGGTACCCGAGTGCAGCGGAGTTGCAGCGGAATGTGGATGCGTTCATGACGGGGTGGAATAGGAGGGAAGAAGAGAAGGAGAGGGAGAATAAGAGGTTGAGGAATGTGCCTGATGAGGATGGATTTGTGACTGTAAGTCGGGGTGGAAGGACAGGCCCGGCGAGAAGGGAGGAGGCGGAAACGAAGAGGAAAGAGATGGAGGAGAAGGAACGGAAGAAGAGGGAGGGGATGGGGGATTTCTATAGGTTCCAGATGAGGGAGCGAAGGAAGCAGGAGCAGGGAGAGTTGGTGAAGAAGTTTGAGGAGGATAGGGAGAGGGTGCAGAGTATGAAGGAGAGGAGGGGTAAAGGAGGATTCAGGCCTGAGAGTTGAGGTGCTAGATTTTCTCCTGGCGAAACATTATGGAAGGCTACGTCGAGACTTTTAGCCCATATTCGGCTTCGGCTTGGACTGGACGCACAAGGTACGCGAACTACTTTCCCAAAGTTCACCCAGGCCTTTCACATGATGACTCCGCGGGGCCATATCAGACCTCTTGCTCTTTTGGGCCAAATCCCAATTGAGCAGAGGCAATGACTACAAAAACCGCAATAACAACTCTTCTCAACTTGTCTGAATACTCATCTCGCCCAACATAAATTTAGCCGTTACAGATGGAGAACCGTGCTGACGACTTCTTACCAAGGTACGACAGTATGATGATGAAACTGGCATTCAGGTACAGCTTACCGTACGAGGGATGACCTAGCTTTGCGTCAAAAGCGGCAGATTTAGGGATAGTAACGATTTGCACAACGAAAGCAGAAAAGTTTCACATTCACGTGGCTTCACAAAATACCCTCATTCAACAAACAATAGCATCCAATGTCATGGTTTGTCATTACTATCGTTATTCTATGCCTGTCCCAGTGAAGGGGATTCCATTATTTATGTTCATCGTCAATCGGGTATCTACGTTCCGCTCATGCCTTATCTTCAGAAAACTGCATGATTTCCTCCTCCACCTCCACCTCCCTTCGGATTTCCCGGCTGGGCTGTATAACTGGGCGCTGATGCTTTGTCATCCATACTCGGTGCATTAACATCCGTGACACCGCTATAATCTCTCCTTGGCCCATCGGCCTGCACAATATCTTCTGCAATAGCATCTTCATAGCTTGGAGGAGCGTCATCCATTGTAGGAGCTCCAGGCGCTCCTACTTGTGGTGGGTACGCTGGATCATAGGTTTGTGCCGCCGGTGTGGCAGCAGTCGGACGCACGGGGCGTGGAGGTTGTGCCGCCATGGCGTCTAGGAGTGCTGCTGGTGGGTGGATGCCAGAATATATTTCTACTTGAAATCTGAGCGGTAGGGTGACGGTTTGAGGCTATATATCATTAGCATTAAGCTATCGACGGGACGCAATCAGCTCACCTGTATCTCTCCAGGCATCCCAAAACCCAGCCCGACTCTCACTTCCAGCTCATACCTTCTGGTAAGATTACAAGTAGTGAACGAGGGCGTTACTGTGCTTGGTAGAGGTATCCTGTCCCACAAGGTTTGATCCACCGGAATATCCGTCCTCTGCGCATCCGTCGGACCTAGTATTGGTATTGTGAGTCCACTCAGACTGAGCAGCACCCAGCTGCTTGTCTCTTCTCGCGCCACGTCCTGAGCTCGTACTTCCGTAAAGCCAAATAGATGCACCTGCAGGGTCATCAGAAAAACATGCTCTGTGCTATCATTCAGCTTCTTCGCAATAAGCCTCAGAGGTAAAGGTTCATTGCAAGTCAGAATCGCAGGACTCGGTAATCTCGCATCAATCTCTCCCTTCGGCGCCGTATCCGACAACGGCGTGGGATTCTTCTTAAACATGTTCGACTTCTTCGCATAAGGCGCCAACCCAGCCTGGAACGCATATGGTCTTCTGGCATACACCTCATTTGCCGTCTTTGGAGGCCTCGGTGGCTCAATAGGCAGAAACCTAAATCCAATAGCTGATCTCCTATTCTCCTTGAACAACGACGGCCGCTGTACTGTGACCTTCACATAATACCGAATCTCTGCTTCCCCAGGAAATCCAGTCAGAGACGGCGGTAATGTCCTCTTCACATGCGTATACTGCAACTGCTGCAATCCACCAAGACCGAACCCACCAAACCCGCTCCCTGGACCCATCTGTTGACTCTGAGGATCAAAACAGCCATTATTAATCGGTATCTTGAACCGGAAGGGGTATTCATGCTGTCCTGCTCTCAGCGTATATGCGCCGGACGTAATTCCAGTCGCGGGATCAGTGCTTGGGAATACTTGGTTGACTTTGTACAGTATCTTATGGTTCTCCACAGCCAGTCCTTGCCGATTGTTTGGACGTTGGGCTTGCGGCCCCATAGGACGCATAAGGAGGGATCTGCTCTCGCCTTCCAGCTTGACAAGTATAGCAGAGACATGTTCGTCGGATGTGAGACTGAGGATTATGCGACCGGAGATGAAGTCGAGGTTTGTGTAGAAGGCGTGCGGGTCGTCGAGCACGATGCGGACAGACATGTTTGTGGAGGTGAGTGAATGGGTATCATGCAGAATTGGTCATCGGAAGACGTCGTTACTCGGAACTAGAGCTCTTTATCTGGCAGAAGAGCTCAGCTCTCGGCCTCGTCGGATGCTGTTCCTGGCGGGAGGCTTAGGACTCAGCCTTGCTAGAGATGCCTGAAATGCCCACGCAAGCGCTTGGTAATTACTTGGCGCAGCAGAATTCGGGTACTCTAGGAGTTTGTTGCTTCTTTTTGGCGTGATAATGGGATGTGGAGCTGAATAGATCCGAAAAGGGGCAATTGTATGAGCCGTGAGCAATTATTCTGGTCCTGCCAGCCTCACACCATGTTTCTGCGGGATGAAAAGAGCAACTTCGTCATCGCTCGGGATGTGCTCGGAAGCACAGTCCATCTGCCGCTTCAACCCCTGCCGTCAGCTCCGGCTCTATTTCAACTTACAAAGGGCAAGCATATCGCAACTTTCGTATTGTCGTATTTAAAAGTATCTTATAGGTACTCCTACGATGAGTACCTCTCTAAATATGTGGGGATCTTTCACAAGAGAGACATATTTGCAGACTTCAAGGCCTTACGAGTCTGGTTCACTTCATTAGGTGTAATGGTCGACTTGAGTTTTCTTTGGTATTGGTATTTCTAGAACTATGTAATGCAATTCTCCACAAGTTTGGAGGTCTTCTATAACTCTAGCTTCTTTCCATTCATCATTCATTAAAGATCTCGCTAAGCTCTTTTGCTTCCTCACCTCAAAGCATCTGCTTCCCTCTCGTCTCAATAGGCAGGAAGGCCATAGCCACGAAAGCAGCTAAGATCAAACCTCCACTCACAAATACTGGAGCGCTTGGGTTATCATTGGGGATATTCGCTGCAATAATTGGAGCACAGAGTCCTGCAATACGATTCAAGAAACTCGAGATACCGGTTCCAGTCCCTCTGTTAGGAGCCGGGAAGACTTCTGGAGTGTAGGCGTACAAGACACCGTACATTATGTTCTGGAAGAAAGCTTCGATTGAGGAGAATGCTACTTGGTAGTTGGCATTTGCTGATATGGTGAACAGGAAGAGAAAGATTCCTGAGAGCAAAGTTGCAATTGCCATGGTTCCCTTGCGGCCGATGTATGGAATGTTGACCGTGTAGCAGGCAATAATGGAACCTGGAACACCGACAACGGAGGTGATGCAATAGTTACGATAGGTCTCGTAGGTGCTGACAGCTTCGCCGTTGGACCCTCTGCCCTCAGACAGATATTGTGGAAGGAAAGCGTTGAAGAGCGGATATCCCATTCCGATGGTGAGCCAGCAAAACCAGAGCAGGGCCGTGGTCAAGCCAAGCTTTCGGGTATGAAAGAGAGGACCGATACGGTCCGTTGAGAAAGAAGAGAGCTTCCTCTTAACAATTTCCATCATGCTGAGTTTGTGGTCTGCCACAGCTTCAGGATCGCCTCCAATCTCGTTGAGAATTTCCTCAGTGAGCCAAGTGGTCGTCCGATTTTTATAAGCCATACCATGGACAACTGCAACGGCCTCGGATTGGCGGCCTCGCGAAAGCAGGAATTTTGGAGACTCATAGAGGTGGAAGAGAAAGAATCGGGCCAGGAACATGCAGAAGGTTATGGCTCCCATCGTGTAGACGAAGTATCTCCATCCCTTGTCAATGGCGTAGTCAGATCCCAGGAATCCCCAAGCAATCAGGGACGCAACGAGCTGTCCAACGGGCCACCACACTGAGAGGAGAGTCAAAAGACCACCTGATGTATTTGGCAAGAACTCCAGGAACAGAGCCCCATCAACTGGTAGGTTGCCTCCGACACCGACTCCAAGCGCGGCGAAAAGACTACAAGCCCCTATCCAGTTCGGAGCCGCTCCAGATGCAATTCCAAACACACCAGCAAGGAATAGAGTCACGTTGAAGGCAAGCCGCCGACCGATGATATCGGAACCGATCCCCCAGAAACTGGCTCCAATGCAAAGACCCAAGAAGAGAGACGTGGTTGTGTATCTCACGTGAGTGGTGGATACATCGAATTCTTCTGACAAGGAGGGCAGTGTTAATGCTACACCCTGAAGCCAGAGGCTATACCAATGTCAGTATCAATCATGCCTGAAACACTTTCACAGAATTACGCACTTATCAGCGAACCACCCAAATCCACAAAGGACGAATAACTCCCAATTGTACCTTCCCATGCCGATGTCCTGAATCGCTTTGTTTATGACCTTGGATTTCACTATACAACAGTCAGCCCACCAAACACAAATACCTCCACTCCATACCTCCACTCCATATCTCCCCTCCATATCTCCCCTCCATATCTCCCCTCCATATCTCCCCTCCATATCTCCCCTCTCGGACTTACAATCATAAGCACTGTCATGTCCACTCGCGTCTACATCTTCCATGACCTCCGCACGCAGTCCTTCGACCGTGTACGGGCTGTACTCTGCAGAGTCAGTCCGTAGGATTCCATCTTCACTACCCTCTTGCTCTGCTGGTTTCCTGGGTGGTGTTCTATCCTGGGAGTCCGAACGGCGTGCCTCTTCTGAACGCCGACGTGCATACTCTGCTGTAATGGCGGGGTGGCGTTGCGCTTGAGCAAGAGGAACAAGGACGCCTTGGTAGTGGTCTACGGATTCCTTGTGGAAGGGGTTGGTGATCTCCGTGAGTCTCATGGTTGCGTTGGCGAAGTTGTTGGTACCTTATCAAATACTGTAAATATATACAACGGTAAATTGCGGATGAGGGAGGTGCTGTGGGTGGTCGTTGCTCTGGCTGAGATAAAAGATTTCGAATTCGATCGTTCAGAACCACAGCTCTCTTCACATATCGATATGTCGACTTGATCGAGCAATTCACTTCACGAGTAAGTGATCACAGGAAACCGTCTGCGGCTGAACAGAATTTTTGTGATTCGTTGCGTAGCGTTACACGTGTGTAGAAAGAAGGCCGTTGCTTCCTGTTTTGATTGCTTGCTGTGAATGGGAATCGATTATTGAGGAAAGTCTCGGATTGAGTTGCTGATAAGATCTCGTGGTCAAAATTCTGGGGACCAGCCACGCTTTAAACCTCCTTCGGCAATCTCATCACACAGCTCGGTGTCGGGTGACTAAACACTTTGGCGTAAAGTCTTCTGCCTCCTGTGCCTTCCGCGAGCCATGCGGCTTTTGAAGCCTCGCAGGAGGTGTTCCCTTGGCCGATCTAAAGAGCTTCCGGGCAGAGGAAAGTCGGTGGTGAGATTTACAAATAAATTTCTCTGTAGGGTATAGCGTATGTGGAACTCAACTTATCAACGGCCTCAACGGTGGCTTGGCGAATGATAACGTGATGAATTTTTGCTTGGATCTAAGGCAAAAGTTGACATGCGGAAATCAAATACTTTTCGTCGGCCTCCGGAATCGGCAGATCGGACAAGGCCGATGGATGCTTTCCGATACCCGAGAGATTGATGAACCGTAAGAAAAAAGGATCAAATATCCTTCTACTCTTCTCAGTTGAGACATCTCCAAAAAATGATAATGATATATTTGTATGAATGAGCTGGATTGCCCTTCGCAAATCATATTACTTACCTATTAGCTGCCTGGTTGCATGTGTCTGCCTCTGTCTCCCCATTCGAGCTCGCAGAATGTTCCTGGTCTGGTCTTGGCTATGCTGCTTCATTGACCTTTTTCTAGTGCTCGTGTAGTATTTCTGAATTTCTGATACATTACTCTGGTTTACCAACTTTGTTCTGGCAGTTGTGCAATGCGTTCTGCTCTTTCACTACTTCACCGCTCTAGTCTTACCATTAGTGCCAGGGAATATACTCCCCTACTGCTTCATGGCTTTGGTTCTGCCACTAAGTCAAAGACTTCTGCCATCCTCAGTCTTCACCGACTCAATTCCAGGACTCGTGAACCTGAGCTCACGTCAAGATAGTCTTACCACTCGCCTTGAGGCTAAGCGAAGAAAGTCCTACTATGTACTCGTCTTAAGGTTAAGCGAATTAGTCCTGCAGCTCTATGTGTACACTTAGTTTTAGTCTAACTCGCCTAGCTGCTAAACTACCTTAAGTTTACTCATCCCAAATATACTTCAAGCACTCTAAGTGCTATTCTCACTTGAACAACCACAAAGTACGACAATGATTATTATCAAGCCTCATTCACTAAGTCCAATCCATCGCCCTAACCCCAAGACCCTCAACATAAAGTCCAGCAAGCTCGGACCATCAACCCCCAAGCAAGAAAAAAAAAGAATGAAGAGTAACTCTTCATGGCGACGAGTCAATAAGTCAGGAGCTGTGAATCAAAGCTGTTTCTGTCAATTATCTGCTAGATGTACTTAAGCTAACTGGTATGTATTTAGCTGATGATTTGCACGGTTCTGAGTGTGTATTCTTGATCTGCTGTTGTCAAAAAGGGTTTTGTTGTCAAAAGGCGGTTATTGCTTGGAAGATCGGATGAGGGAGCTTGTTATACAATGGAAATTTGGGAAACTGCTGAGCCCGGGCTTGGAAGTTGAGGAAGGTATCTCATCAGGTAAAGTTGAACAACGCTCGGGCCTTATACAAACAGGACTCCAGGTCTTTTTCGGACTGAGTCTTGAATAGGCTTCTTACTGTACTAAAACTTTGTGGCTCTGCTTAGATATATATTTCCAATCCTAGAGCAAAGTAAAGGGTGAAGCGTAGTTCTGAGAGTGAGCTTTCTCGCTTATTGCTTACAGGGCAGGACGAGACTTTTCAAAGGTTCATTTTGTGTTAAGTGTTCTTAGTTTCGGTCGCTTTCACGGGTTCGTTGAAGCTCCTCCTTTAATACGCAGCTCTGGGCCTTTTTTCTTGGAGGCTACAAAGCGGATCGAGTCATCAGGAATCTTGTCAATGATGAGAAGCTTGGCCATTCTTGCACTCTATAGCTCTGTCCTTGACCGTATGGTCCGTATAACCAGAAGTCATGAGTCTTAGAAACTCGTTGTAAGGCGATATTCTTCCTCTAATATGTTCTTCCGATATCATTCTTAATGGCTGTCACTCTCTTAACTGCTGCCATCTTCCTTTTTATCGTCACAGCTTCCTTTTGTCATGCAAGGATCAGCTGAAGGACATCACCCTGCAACGAGATTTTCCGACCTTTAGAGGGAGAGGAAATGTTGGCATGTGTTGTCCTGTTACAAACTCAACATAAGTGGTTGATAGCTGCTTGCGCCTTTGCTCTTCCTAAGCAATCGATCTCAGCCCAAGTGGCATTGCCGTATGGGTAAGGAGCTTAGAGTCGTGGATTGTTTGATCCTTATATATCCAGAAAGGCAAGCAAGTGAGAAATGTGAATGCAGAAGGCTTTCCGCTTGTGAGGTTGGCAAGGTGTCCTAGGCATGAAAAATTCTAAAGACCTGGGTGGTTGCTATTCCAAAGACTTTGCAGTGCACTTTAAGCAGGTTGACTCTGAGATCGAACAGTAGAAACTTCTGCGATGGGACCGCAAGCGGCGTAGAAGGGGAAAAAGGTAATGGGGCCGAATCAAGGCCCCCAACTTCAACACTCAAGACAAGGTGAAGTGAAAGTGAAAGTAAAAGTTCATATCGTTCTATTGTAGCTATACTAGTACAGTGCATCCCATGAGCCTCGCCTGCCCAATTATGCTGCATGCCTCTATGCCTGCAAGCTCTGGGTCAAGTCGAGTGCAATTCGGTGCACAATGAAGCCAAATAAGAGAGAAAATCCAAGTAGCCGACAAACGGAACACCGGAAATGCCAAGCCCAGCCATGTGTATGCAAGCCCATGTTACTTGAGTCTTGCTATAAAATGAAATACTGTGTCTTCCATGTTCTCCTGATCCAATCCTTGTGATGAATCGTTACCATACGCACCGCCTATGTACACTCAAAATGCTCGCCGAAGGCCGTTTATAGGAGCGCAGCGCCCAAGAAAGTGAAGCCAATAACGATGGCACCAACGATGATGGGCTGCTTGTCGAAAGGTATTTGGAGAGAGGATGCACCGCTCTTCTTACCAGTGGCAGTTGAGGTAGAGGTAGCAGTAACAGATCCAGAGCCTGGGGTAGCAGTTCCAGTAGAAGTTCCACCAGCGTTCTGGGACCCAGCACCAGTCAAACCGAAACCACCACCAGATCCAGACTTCATCATATTCGCAGCGGCGGACGGAATGGCAGGAAGAGCATCGTTAGTGACGTTCCAGGTAGATGATTGGGCAGGGCAGCCAGATGCACCGCCAGTGGAGTTGTATCCTCCGTCTCCGCTGGGGTTGGATGTTCCCTGAAGAGCAGTTTGGAGGGAAGTGAAGTCGGCGCCCTCAGAAACGGTGCCATCAGAGTTGATGGTGACGAGACCGTAATTGCTGCCTTCCTCAGAGTACTCGTAGACGAGGCCACCGGAGTAGACGCTAGTCATCTCGGTGTTGTAGAGAGCGGAAACTTCCTCGAATTTACGGGTGTTGGTGTTACAACCGTACTCGGAAAGGCTGGGCATCCAGTCAGTTAATCTACTTTCCAAAATAGAGATCTGGACTTACAAGATGGGGATACCGTATCCAGTGAAGTTCTTGACCTTCTGATCCCAGCCAGAGATCTGGAAAGAAGAGGGATCACACCAGGAGTAGTCGTTGAAGGCGAAGAAGTCACTGCGCTCATCATCGGTACCGCAGTTCATGTACATAGCCATCTCGAGACGGTTGGAGTCAACATCAGCGGCGGAGTATCCAACAGGGATTTGACGGTATCCACGGCTTCCAATGTATTGTCTCATATCACGTGTAACAGCCTTGACGTATGGTGCCGCGGAGGTGGTGGTATCATCGTTGATAACTTCGTTACCAGAGAAGAAAGCCAAAGTGTTGGTGTAGTTGGCGAACGCATCAATGGTAGCAAAGATGTTCTGGAGGTAGACCGAGTTGTATGATGGAGCTGGGGTGGCACGGTTGAGGGAGTAGAGGGGCGTGTTCACGTCGAGAACGAGGTAGATTCCAGCAGCCGCCAGGGCAGACATGCACGCATCGTGGTTTGCAGTGTTGTCTACAGTGTACACACGAACAGTGTTGAGGCCAAGCTTCGTGAATTCGGCGATATCACGCGTGCAAGTGGTCGTATCCGCCATGGGGTCGACGAGCTTGGATGATCCACCTGGTTGCCAATCCACACCACGGATATAGAATCTGTTGGTTCCTTGGAAGAAAGCTGCGAGGTGTTAGACAATTGTTAAAGGGCATCTGCATATCTTCGAAGCCGTACCATTTCCCTTGACCGTAATGGCTGTCAACGAGGACGAGGATGCTCGGGCAACAAGCTCTTCTGTGGGAGTTGGGGATGCGAGGACGGAGGTTGCTGCAGCCAATGCTGCAATGGCGTTGAAGGTCTTCATTTTTGATGTATGCTGTGGGATCCTAGTTGTTCAATACACGGGAGGAATGCTTCGAATTGGTTTGAAGAAGTGGTAAAACGATTGTTGACTGTCCCGAGAGAGTGAGGGACAGATCAAAGAAGGTTTAATTAGAAGTCAGTATAAAAAGGGCAGCAACAACGAATGACTGCACCCCAATAACAGAGTGAATAAGGTCGATGATGAAGAGTTGGAAACTGGAGGAAGGAAAGAAGGAGAGTGAGTACGAGAAGAGGGAGAGTAGAGACATGGCTGGAGCAGGGGCTGGGTTTGGCGTGGTGCCGTACTTGGAGTGTGGCTAGCAATTTTTTTCTTTCTGGAACACTGCGATGTTCAGGAGAGACGCTCCAAGGCCCTTGGCGAAAAAGATACTTGGATACGGGTGCAGGGGTGCAGGGGTGCAGGGTGCAGGGTGCAGGCTGGTCTTGGCGCCTCAAAGATGCGATACCCGCGTCCATTTACGGGGCTCATGGGCCATTCCAGCGCTCTCGGCGGGGGCCATTGGCGGCCATCTTACTGTAACTCTACTCCTCCGGGCAAGCAATCAGGTCCGTGACTTTAATCATAACCAGACGATGCAAGAAGTGCCGCCGCGGGTGACTGGCGATTTCAAGCCAGCTTTCATACACCCACACCAGGTGGATATGCCCCATCATCTAATACAAGTAAATATCCAACCGCATCTTGGCTGGCCGTATCAAGATTTGCCAATTGAGTACTACTTGTATACCGCAGAGTAGTATCGATTCTGTACGAGGTTCTTGTTCTTGCACAGCCTCCTTCCCTCATCACGAATGTTTCACGCGTCTGGCCGCTCCCTCAATCACCGTTCACACCATCCAGCTCCAGGACAGAGGTGAGTTCGTCACATCTTGATTTGCTGCTTGGGGAAGCCGTAGCGAGATTTGCATTTCCCACCCTGGCCCTGGCCCTGGCCCAGTCGCCAATAAGCTTAATTCTTGGCATGTTTCGATCCACCCTCAGGCATACAGTGGTACAGTAGAGACAGCCAGGGGTCACTGCCCACACAACACAAGCAGCTGAAATTCCGATGTGCAGTTTCACCACCGGTGATGAAGTCATCTTCCTTAACAGGTCCATATCCAGAGACAGAGATCTTCTTATCGTGCAGTGACGATGCTGCCATATCAAGATTTTCGGAGGGTCTGGGGGCTATCTACTTATTTTTGGAATTGAATGGATGAGGTTGGGAAGGAAAAATAATGGGCGTGGCTGCAGCGAGAAAATCGCCACGCGTGGCTGGTTCGGCTGGACACGAACTTGGCTGGAGTTTGTTGAGGGTTGGTAGCTCAGAGGCAAACATAAAGTATAGAAATCGCCTCTTGGGAGGCTGGAGCATATACGAAGTACCAAACCTGGACATAATAATTTCGTACAATGGGATTCTCGCTCGCCCGAGCAACCCGGCCGGATCCAGCAGCTGAAGCACACAGCATTTTGAAACTCACATGGTCAATTCCGGCAGCTCAGAGCCAAAAAGCCCCTTGAACCTAAGCGAGGATGTCAATCGAGTTTGAAATCCTATACTGGTCAAGTGGCCTAATCCTTCTGGCCAGAATCGATTCTATTCAAGTGGCAGTGTTCCACAATAACGAGCGGCATCGAAAATCAAAGTCGCAAAGGCTCTTGAAGCATCACATGTCTCGTACCTTCAATGCTACTACCATAAACACCATTCCCCTCCATGCAACCATTCCTTTTCCATCTCCCCGCCATGAAGTGCAAATATGACCCTATACAGCTTGAACGTAGTTCGCCGGTACGCTTTTTGTGAGTCCTCCCTTCTCGACCTCCGCCCACCCATCTCCAGGATCCTCTTTGATCAGGACAAATCTCTCACCCTCTACCATACTATGCTCGGCATCGCTTTGAGCTGTGTATTCGTAGAGTGCCTCTACATACTTCAACTTCTTGGCCCCACGCTTAGGCGCTACTGCTGGCCCTTGCTTCTTTGTTGTGCTGCCTCCCATCGATGAGCCGGAGTTGGAGTAGATGGACGAAGGTCGTGGTGCTGAAGCCTGGATCTCGACGTAAGCTGTTGGAACGAGGCCTTCCTTATAGCCAGACTTGACTTTGAGCCAACCCGCATCTGCCAGTGGTGTTAGCATATAGTCAGAGACAAGTCTGTGTGTGCTTACCATCTGGTTCGAGGATTGTCACCTCCTTACCCTCGGCCACTGTGAGCTCTCCATCTCCATTCGCGTCATAAGCGTACAGCATCTTGCCCTTCTGCTCGTTTGATCCGCCGCCAGAACCATTTGGAGCGCTGGGAGCACTTCCAGGCAACTCACTGATGTATGCAGCAGGAGGTGGCGCTACTACTCTGTTCTTTCTCAAAGTATTAGGCCCACTGATGCTTGGTTTCAGCGATGTAGGCCTTTCGGGTGGCGCTTCTTCAACCGGTGATTTTGGGCCACTACCAGACACAGATCGATGTGCGCTCGCCGCGTA
This sequence comes from Cairneyella variabilis, assembly GCA_001625345.1. Taxonomy (NCBI): domain Eukaryota; kingdom Fungi; phylum Ascomycota; class Leotiomycetes; order Helotiales; genus Cairneyella; species Cairneyella variabilis. The sequence continues at coordinate 24,623 of AYLM01000537.1, read as the reverse complement.
GCCAGAACTCAAAGAATTCATGGTGTTCGACCGACTCATCGTAGGAAGCTCAGCAACACTATCTGTGTGTCCGGTTGCCGTCGGGCTCTTCAGCGAACTGGCAGCTTCTTGACGCTCAGCCTTCAGCTTCTTCCTCTCTTCTTTGCTCTGCTCTCCGGGACATTCAGCGGGAACCTTCATCTCACATTTACTGTGACACGTGTAACCGCAATCTCTGCAATCAAAGCCCTTTGCCGAGAGACCCCATATACGCTCACCGCACAAATCGCAGTTTGTCGGTATCTTAAAAGTCTGAGACTTGAAGTTGTGGCTCTTTGCTCCCAATGTCACGTCTCCAACAGCCGCCGTAATTGTGGACGTCTCGACTTCTGCAGTCAATCGCTTGTAATCGACCTGATGTAAATCCTCTTGCAGCGCAAAGATAGCTCTCACTACCTCGACTTCGTCCCTCTTATCCTTGCCTTCCCTTATTTGCTGCTTCACCCGCTTTGTGTTTTCTACCTCCCTTCGCTTCTTGTCGACTTCCCTCCTGAGGTCACCTAGCTGTGCCTTAGACTTCCCAAGTACATTTCGCAGAAACACTTTTGCGGTGTCGTCCACTACCATGGCATCGTCGTCATGCCACACGGGACTTGGTTCGAAGACCTTGTTCGGAGGTTCCTGCCAGGGCCCAGCATTGTGCCTAACAAACATCATAGAATCTAGCTGGGGTTGGTTTCGAGGGATTTCTAGAGCCAGATGACTGACAAAGTCGGTACTCCGTTTCAGCATGCCATTCTCAAGCTTCGCTGCAAGGCCCCAAATTCCATTGAGCTTGACCGTACGGGATTCCGAGAGGTCCTGCATACTGTCCAAAAGATCCGGTACGTATTCATGGTAGTACCTTTCTTTCTGCTTGTTTGTGACGTTGATTGCGATCAGATAGGTATTTTTGACGTTGTGCATGTCAAGAATCTGCTGCTGATATGCATTTTGGGCCTTTGACTTTGAGTAGTCGAATGAGGATTCGGCCTTCTTCCGCTTATTCTCGACTTCTTGACAGGCTGCATCGTATTTCCCTTTCGCTTTCCGCAGATCCCCGTACGAGCCATCTCTCTCCTTCTCCAATTTATCCGCAAACTCGGCATGGCGTTTCCGGAGCTCTTCGTATCGAGTTGCAATGACCTTTAAAGGATCTGCGAGTTGTGATACAAGTTCGGACCCGAATCTATCGTGTTCCGCAGCTCGAGACTCAAGCGTGGTAAGCTGTGTCGTCCATGTTGTGAGTGAAGCACTGCAAGGAGCCGCGTCAGCTATTTTGCGTCTTTTACTTCGAGACCAGCACACACCTTTCCAATGATCCAGGAGTCATAGCAGGTGTATCACCCACACTCAAATTACTCGACTTCTTCGCCTTTTTCTCATAATATTTCTTTGCTAGGGCATTGAGCTTGGTGCTGTATTCCTTCTCGATGACACTTCGTTCTCGGTAAAATTGTTGGATATCGTCAAGCCAGTTGATCCCATTCGCAACCCAGGCATTTACGGGCTTGAAGCCATCCTGAGAAAGTCCAACTGTCAGTCATGCCCCGTGAGGGAATATGGGCTTGCGCCGCGTACCTTCAGCTCCAAGCCAAACGCTGGGCCAATGTCAACCTCGGCCATGATGTTGTACCACCGCTGCGATCAAGCAAAAACGCGAATTCATGGAGTATATGCAAGACCGTGCAGCGGCATAGACGAGAGCGAGAGGAAAGTTGTCGAGTGATCGCAGAGTGTCGTCTTGTATGAAGGCGCAGCACCCCCACTACAATTGAGGCCCAATCCGGTCAGTTGTGGAAATTTAGACCCGTCTCTCCGGTTCGGCGCTAACGACGGGAACCGCCTTGTACCTTTCCAGGCCCTCCGATTCTCCTTGAACTCGTAGTCACTATGGATCTTTATTCTACTCGAAATAGCTTCAAACTTAAAGCGCTTATAAATGGTAGAAAACCTTCTGGTTTATTAAGAAAATTTGGTGCAACAGTGTGCTGCAGTAAATAATATCAAGGGCCAAACGGAGTTACTTTTTTCCAGTTCCGCACGCTAAATTTTGCACCCCGCAATCGACTCTGTATTTTGATGCTAGGGGGCGGTCGTGAGCTGGATGTTCACCACACTACTAAAGTCAACAATAGGAACGCTCAGCAATATCCACGCTGGCTTCCTTTGTTTTGATAAATACCGCTTCCTGGCCGCACTTCAGTCATCCAACCTTCAACTCATTTCGCAATCGCACAGAAGCAGTCCGCCATCAACCAGCTCACTTTCACTCGTTCATCTGTATTTCGCCTCCGTCAAGTTCATACTTTGACAGATTCATCATCGGCAGCTTTGCGCGCCTCTAGATAATCCACTCCATTCAGATTCACTCGTATCCATCCAGTCTTCCCTTACAATGTCCGACACCACCAAACCCACAGCGTCTCTCGCAGATCGCATCACTGGCCCTGCCGTACCAGCCACCAAGCTGGACGCAGCCTCTGCCAGCTTCGAGCCCGGCGCAGCTAAGTCATGGGCAGACGAAGTTGCCTCTCCGGTCCCCTCAGATTCCAAGCAGCTTGGTGCTGAAGTCCCATCCATTCCCCAAACTGATGGTGCATCTGAGCCCCGGAAGGGATCCAGTCTTGAGGATGTTGAGCTCGATGTGGACGTTAAGTTGTCCGCCTTGCAAGGAGATCCAAATAATCCACTGTTCTCTGTCAAAACCTTCGAGGAAATGAACATGTAAGCTCCCTCACTGTATCCCCACTTGCGATAACTGCTGACGACCCCAAGCAACCCCGAGATCTTGAAGGGCATCTACCACATGAACTTCCGCAAGCCTTCCAAGATCCAAGAGAAGGCGCTTCCGATATTACTTCCTCCTGCTCCACCCATGAACATGATTGCCCAATCGCAGTCTGGTACCGGCAAGACCGCAGCTTTCGTCATCACTATACTCTCCCGAATCGACTACACCAAGCCACACCAACCACAAGCAATGTGCCTGGCCCCCAGTCGTGAACTGGCGCGTCAAATTGAGGGTGTTATCGGCCTTATTGGACAATTCATCACCGGCCTCACCATTCAAGCTGCAGTCCCTGGTTCAGTGGAGCGCAATACCAAGGTTCAAGCGATGGTAGTTGTCGGTACCCCAGGTACTGTTCTGGATCTCATCAAGCGAAGACAGCTGGATGTGTCTGATATGAAGGTTTTGTGCTTGGACGAGGCCGATAACATGCTAGACCAGCAAGGTCTTGGCGACCAGTGTCTCCGTGTCAAACAGTTCGTATTCATGGACTTCCCTTCCTACATGAGCTAACTTTGGAGTAGAATGATCCCTCGTATTGGTCAAATCCTTCTGTTCTCGGCAACGTTTCCAGACGCTGTGTACCAATACGCACACAAATTCTGCCCCAATCCTAATGAGATTAAGCTCAAGCGGGATGAGCTCACTGTCAGCGGCATCAGCCAGATGTATATCGACTGCCCCGGGGGATCCGAAGACGGAAAGTACGAAATTCTTGCAAAGCTGTATGGACTACAGACAAATGGAGCGTCAATTATCTTCGTGAAGGTACGTAACCCGATTTTCACACTTCAACGAGCTGTTATTGATCAATATACAGAAGCGAGTCACTGCAGACAGGATTGCCGCTCGTTTAGAAAAAGATGGCCACCGAGTCGACCACGTTCACGGAGCTTTCGAAGGCGTTGATCGCGACCGTATGCTTGAGAGATTCCGTAACGGTGATATTAAGGTTCTCATCACCACTAACGTCCTTGCCCGTGGTATTGATGTATCATCAGTATCGATGGTCATCAACTACGATATTCCGATGAAGGGAAGAGGTGATTCTGAACCAGACGTCGAAACCTACCTCCACCGTATCGGACGAACTGGCAGATTTGGACGTGTCGGTGTCAGTATCAGCTTCATCAATGACCAAAACAGCTACAGAGCCCTGCAGTACATTTCGAGCCAGCTGAACATTGAACTCACCCCACTCGACCCGGAAGATTGGGACGCAAACGAGAAGACCGTCAAGAGAATCACTGAGTCTGCACGCGCCGGGACGAACATGAAGGCATGAGCGTGAGCCTGGTACCTTGTCGTTCTTTTGCTCTTTACGGAGGCTCTCCGAAAAGCGGGCGTTTCGCATTGCTCATACTAGACAGCATGGGAGGAGCTTACAAGCGAGTTTGGGAACTGTGGTTAGATCTGGCAGATCATTGAAGTAGGAAATTTGCTCAGGGTCTGCATACTTGATTGTAGCAAAGTCTGGCACCACCAACGGAGGTCTAGACAGGATGATACCAAAATAAAGATGAATTAATGAACTACCAAATCGATCACTAGATCACGTGAAGAAGTAATATCCTCCTTTTTCAAAGAATTCGAGCGATCGTCCACATGGGTTCTACTTTCCCCGCCTACCATACCTCCAGACTTTGGCGCACTTCAGGGTCAAATCCCGGCTTTTAGGTTCTCTAATCTAAATTTACTTGCCCATGTCCCTCTAATTAGATCATCAATCATTTCTAGAAGGCTTCGATGCATTACTGCAGCGTCTATCCTGAAGTAAGTCCGCACGTTGGGTGGTCTCAAAAAAAAGCTTCATTGTCGCTCCCGGCACAGCAATTATATATAGATACTCCACCAACACAATCTACTGCAGCCAACTCAAAGTCGACCTCCGTTATCTCACTGCAGATAATATATCCAGAACTTTCCCATGCGAAGTTGTTGGCAGGAGAGTGTTCACGTGACGTTGGCGCTGGGAGGTCAAGTTAACCGCGGCCAATGATCAACGACAACCAATGAATTCGATTCTTCCTCTCCCAAAAATAGCACCAAACACCCCGCCGGCACAGCAAGAGCGCGTACTTACATGAACCGTCCTTCGACAGGAGACCTCAAGGAACCTTCTCCTGCTTGTCTCTGGGGAAGAGTGACCTCGTGGCTTCCAACTCTGTTCGCTGTATGGACAAGTGCTGATTATTGGCGCTCGAAATAGCTCCACCTCTTCGCTATCAATCTCTCACTGGCGATACGATGATGCAGATGCAAAATGAGCCCCATCTGGGCCGCCCGATGATACCGTGCGATGGTCTTGAGACAAAGAGCTAAGTACTGACGCAAGCGCGGGGTTCGAATCATTTCATTTCTTCCATCTCGAGTACTGCTGCTTCTCTTTTCATATGTTCTCTAGTATTGTGGTTTTGCATTTGCCTGGAGCTCGCGTTTTCAAGACGGTTCTTTCAATCTTTGGCGTTGATGGGCATTAGGAAAAAGGGTTGGCTATTTTTCACTCATTTTGTTGTAATTATGTTCGAGACGCTGGTCGCCTCTTGCACCGTAATTTTTGGTTCTTCAAGGTCAGTCCACCAATATTTTCAGCTGTTTCAAGGTGGTGAAGGCCGTTGGGTCGAGAATATGTAGCCGTAAAGGCTGTGAATGAAGTGTACAGGTGGGCTGTGCTATGATAACACTACCTCGAGTTGGACAATGCCTTTAAATAGGGCTGTCACTGCCAACACAGACGGAAACACTATTCGGCTCGAGAGCTATGCTGACGCTCTTATGTGACAGCTCCTCTGAGGATGGCATTATGCTGGCCAAGCCTACTCCTCTTGATATTAGCATTCTCCTCACACGCCCGCACGGCAAACTTCACTCTCACGCCTGAGCTCACGAATTTCATTCCATTATGCGCTCAAGACTGTTTCCTATCGTTCATAGACTCGAATTTCGATAGTGGCATATGTACAACAACACCATCTCTAGACTGTCTTTGTTCTCACAACAGTACTACGGGATATACAGTTGGGGAAGGAGCGGTGCAATGTATAATTTCAGAGGATAATATAGGGTTTTGCACGGGGAATGATGCGAAAGGTATGTACAGGCTGGTTGTATGACACATGAAAAGGAGCTGACATCTACTCAGAAACTGTGATAATCGATGCCTACGAGATGTGCAATGGCCAAATAAGTGCTTTGCCGAACACTCATGGCACCATTACTGCAACATTGATCGTGCAGACGTCGATGCCCAGCATTGTTCTTGTGGCTCCCGGTCCAACCTCGACGTCGAATTCCAGTTCTAGCATTTCTAATGATAGAACCACAAGCACGATCTCAAGAGGGCCCTCAACGCTTATTACCGCTTCCAGTTCGCCTTCGAATACCTCACCATCGGCTACAACCTATTCCGCAATGGCAACTTCTATGACACCCACAGCAACTCCGGTTCTGACCAAGCCTCAAATCGTTGGCATTGCTGTTGCCTCAGTCGCTGGAGGTGCAGTTCTGATAGGTTCTTTCATTTTGTTTATATGCTGGAGGCGGAAGCGACATCAGGTTCGTGACAGTGACATGTTACCATTTCAAATGGACCCAAACAATCAGATCAAGGACACACGCAAGTACAGTTTCAAGGGTCTTATACAGCGGAACGGTCCTGGCGGCACTCCTACAGGTGTTGCTGGAAAAGTGCCACCTCGAGTGCCGCCGCGACTGGACACTTCCAGTCCGAACATGTTTTCGCGGCGAAGCATTAGACCGGAGGATACCATAGGTCTGGCAATCTCTCCAGAAACGAAAATGAACGCCAACAAGCCTCAAAGACTTTCGAAGCTGCTACCAGAAAAGCCGTCATTGACCTTGATGATGCCTCCAAAGGGAGGCAGACCACCAGGTGCTAGGGCTCTTTCTTTCAACCAGCCTCCTGCTCAATCAGCTGTGAGTAGGCAAAGTACTGCCACACAATTTGAGGAAGACTTCGATGAGAGTGCAGATACTGCCGTAAATGCGGATGACAATTGGAATCTGAATTCAGCCGAAAGGATACTTAGCAATGGTAACTGGCAGACAATCAGAGCGATAGACAACCCCAATGTTGTCCCACAACCCACATTTGTGGTCAATACCGGAGATGGAAATATCTGGAGACCAGGTCAAGCTTCAAATGCCAATTTAACGGCGAAGGACTACTACGTCAAGCCGCTTACATCGGGCTCCCGAGCTGAAAGCTTTTCTCAACCTCGAATACCCGACGCCTATTCAAGACCGGGCTCAAAAGACTCGCAAGGGCAAACTCCACCACTGCAACTCACAATTCCGACCCAGACAAGACCAATAACGGGATCCTCATCAGTCTATTCAGTCAGAGGGTCTTTGCCATCGAGTCATGGCGACCCTCTCAGTGCTGGTGCTCGCACTCGGAGGTCTTACCGACAATCTGGGCCTTTCGATGGTGATTTTGTCAAGTCACCAGAGGAGATGGAGCCTAAGACAGCGGGCACGACGACTGAACTTTCTCCAGTCATAGAATCTCCTGGGAGTGGGCGAAGTCCTGTCAGCTATCCAAAGATTCCAGGACGATTGAGTGCGAGTACCGTGAGAATGGTCCCACCTCCTCCACAGCCTGATTTCAGCAGGCCAATGGGTCCGAGTGCCTTAGACCAAAAGCCTTGGAGACAAGCCGAGCTTGCCGCCCAGAGGGAGAGAATGAATCAGGCCCTAGCACAGGGTCAGCAACAACCACGTATGGCGACGCCACAAAGTGCTGGAGGGACAAGAGCAAATGCAAATCAAGCACTAGGCCAATCTCAAGCCCGAACCGGTATGCCTCAGAGTGCGGGAGGAGCAGGACCACTTAGAGGCCATCAACGCCAAATCTCTCGCAACAACACCACATTCACCTTCCCAGAACCCCCGACTGCAACACGCTCTCAAACCGAGCCTGCTCCTCAGCCGCAACAACAGGCTCAGACTCAGGACCCCAACTCCTCTCGCGGTCCCAGCCCACTTCAAGCTCCTGACGCAACTGGTGGCTGGGGCTGGAACTACGGACCTCCTCTCGCCTCTTCCAGTAACACCAAACCCGCTGCTGTTCGCAACCCCTACACTCTCTCAAGTACCACATCCCGCCCACCCTCAGCCAGCAACATTCCCAACCCCCTAACCTCCAACCCCAGCATAACATTCACCCGCTCCTCATCCACCATCTCCCAATACTCCCAAGCCTCCAATACATCCTCTCTCCTCGCGAAACGGCGCGGCGAACAAAAAGCCGCTTCCCTAACCCTAAAAAGCGAAGAGGACAAGAAACGGCAGCAAGCGAAGTGGCGCGTGCTCAAGAAAGACGAGATCGAGGAGGCGAAGAAAGAGGGCTGGAGACCGATGGCTGGGAGTGGAAGTCCAGGGCGTGCGGGTTTTGGGAGAGAGGCTGGAGAGGAAGGAAGGTTACAGGTCGAGCAGGGACAGGTGTTCGAGAAGACGGATTTGCCGAGTACACCAGGCTGGGTGCCGAAGTTGACGCCCACGAGGAGGGGTGATGATTTGTTTTTGAGTGTGCAGTAAGTTCTTTTTGGTGATTCTGTGTTTTCTTTCGTTATATATACGATGTGCAGATATAGTTTCCTTTGATCATTTGAAGGAGGAACGTCGGTTAGTTGTTAAGTGTTCAATTTCAAGGCTGAGAGAATTGCACGTTGTCGCATTGAACCTCATCCAGTGGATGAGGAGGGTTCACTGGAGCAAATAGCTTTTGAAGATTTGTTGGGTGTTGTCAATCTCTCATAGGCAAAGGAAATCTGGAAATAAGGCGAGATGCATTTGCATGGCGTTGGGATAGGGGCAGAAGCGGGACATGCATGGTGCATCACCGGGCGTTCAAAGGGTCATTCGTTTTGGGCACTGTACCGAGTAGTAGCAAACACATCATACTTCCAATCAAATTGACGCGAACTGCATGCAAAAATTAGCTCAGTTGTATCTTTGTGAAACATTTGCCGCTTCGGACTTCCAGTCGCGCTATGTTCAGCCTTCCTCGGTTGCCTTGGGAAGGATTAACACCCATGAACAATGCAAACAGGTGCAAAAAACCAAAATCAGCATATGACTCATGGCTATTGATGGTCTGCTTATTAATATAAAGCAAGTACAAAAAAGCGCATTGAAAAAGTTGCTTAGTTGCTCCACATCGCCCACGGTTGTGACATCTCCTTTTGGGAGTCCATTTCCCTGCCCAGGTCTCCACATCAATGGGATATCAGCTTTCAAAGCTCTCCAATAATCTCTCTTTCATAGATTTGCACCTCAATCATCGTCATCCAATCTCAATCGTCGCAGCAAATCCCGTCCCTAGTCCCCAGTCCCCATCCTCCTCTTGCCAAGTCTTCTCTCTCTGAGGTTCGATTTTAGCCTATTCCTGAAATGGTCCAACTTGGCTTCGGTAATAATCATTTCGTGTCGAACGTTTGAAAGAGTTTTACTTCCTTCCACGACCTCAGAGATGTCCTTTACCGCTGTCCTCTAGGCAACGACTATTTGAATTTTTGCCACCTTAGTGCAAGCCGCAACCTCTTCGACAAGCTGGATCTGATCCAAGGTCACTGGTGCCTTCTACAAAACCCTGTCTTGCTTGCTTTCTCGTTGAACCTTAAACTCTGTCTTTTCTACACTGTCTTCAATTTCCTGAAGACTCTGGTCGACGTCAGGTTCTCTCAAGTCGCCTCCAGACTCTGGATGACCCCCAGCCGCGGTGACAGGTTTGAGCACTGCCGCAACTTTTGGGTCGAGTCTTGGATGCTCTCTCTTGGACTTCGAAAGTTGAGCCAGAGCCGTAGCAGCAGCATCAACCTTCGCTATCCCTCGCTCATACCCATCCAGATCCTGATGCCTCTATCCTTCTGTTGGGCACATTCTTCTGCAGGATCTTCGGCACAACAGTGGCTGTTTTGGACTGTTGTCCAAAGAGCTCTCGATGGATAGTGTGGAATTGCCGGTCTTTATCCTGACGATGCAAAGCGTCTGACTCTCAGAGTTTCTGTTTCCACAATTCTTCCGGATTGCATTTCTCGAATATAGCGCGTGCAGAGAGTGGACGATCTGCTGGTTTGGGGCTCTCAATGACCTTAGTTGGAGTACGCTTGGCCATTGGATGAACTGCTAGCTTGGTGTTTTCAGACAACGAGGCAAGTACAGGCTTCCTGTCTTTTTGTCTGGCCTCAAGTTTGAAAGATATTCGAGGATCATAGCTAATTGCTTCACCATAACTTGGCTGAGGAGCATCGAAGTCGTCATAAAACCTATTCCATTGGAGTGCTCAACCAGTCTCGCTCGTCTCTCCACCATTTCGTCTTGCTCACTTTCTTGGCGCCATCGATCCGTTCGGGCAACTCCTCTTTTTATAAGAGTATCGCCCTGAGTGTAATCACCCAACTCAGGTCGCTACTTATTAGTTGATGGACATCCTCGATCTCACGGGTTGTTGCCAAGGGATCAAGCTTGGAAGTGGCGAGAAACCGGAGGTTCATCTCCACGTCGCCACGTGTCTTCTGTCAATGATATTGGGTTTGAATAGTACTGGACTGGAGAGTAGGTTCTCGGAGTTGACTTCTCCTTGAATGGTTCCCACAGATCAGGATATGCGGATGGAGCGTCCTTCATGACACTATCAATCCAGCTCGGTTTATAAAACTCAGGCCTTTGGGCTGTCAGAGGCGAGAAGATATTGGAGAAACGCTGAGCCAACGACATAAACTTGTTTAAAGATGCGGTGCAGCTTCTGGAGGTCTTGCTTGTATTTTTTGACAAAGCACGGCGGCTCTTATGGCTTTCTTCGTCTGACCATTGCGCTGATGAAAGGGCGTATTGGTGCTTGGATCTTTCATGGCAACTGACCTCCCGATGGCTCCATCCACCAGAGCTGCTCTCACTAAGATGTGACTCAGGACGGCTTGTATATCTAGGCTTCGACTTGGTGACTGAAGGAGAACGAGATCTAGGAGATTTGGAGCTCAGGGTCAGCCTTGATCAATCCGAACCGTTCGAGAAACCCTGTAGGCTGACAATAGAGCATTAAGAGTAGTACGATTTATAGCCAAAGAAAAGCCTAGTAGCTGAGATTTCAAGGTAGTGATTTCTGGGCGTGGGAGAGGAGCGAGAGACCACACCAACGAAGGTATATTTACCTGCTTGGCTTGCGCTTGTGGTCATGCTCGGAGCCCGATCGATACCTACCACGACCAGGAGAAATACTGTCTCAAGACTTAGCTTCTCTTCTGGACTTCTTGGGTGTTGGATTATCATCTTCCGTCTCGGACAATTCGGATCGAAGAGACCGGCTACGATTTCGACGCCTGGAAAATTATGACGAGAGACTCGCCTGTGAGAAATGTTAGAGTCAGATTACGTGGATCTTGAACGCTTTGAGGGTTTTCTGAATTTTGCATCTCTGGCGATGCTCTCGCAAAGCTCTGAATAGGACGACAAGCTTCGCTCTCCAAGCCCTGACAGCTTGTGACGAGATGAGTGGTGTGAGGACTTCGGCTTGGAGATAGAACGATGAGGACGTTGATTGTCCCAGGAACTACTTCTCCCTCGACGGTGGCTTCGCCTTTCCTGCCTTTCAGTACTGGAGTAATGCCTGTCATTGTTGCTTTGCCGGCTTGACTTTAGGTTGCGCTGCGACGACCTGCGACGAACGGACGGGGATCGCGAGCGTGTTGGTGATGGGGAAGAAGAGTAGGAATCCGAGTCCTCTCTGGATCTCGGACAGCCTCTGCCCATTGTGAAAATTCTGGAGATGGACCCAAAGACCATCGTTTATCACTGGTACTGCACCTACACTCTCTCGCGATTCGTCTCTGTCCCACTGCGGTAGGCTCAGAAGTTCAGGTTAGTCGGGGTAGCGTTCACTGATTCTCGACATAGCAGATTGCTGTCTTGAGATTGTTATGATGAAGTTTTCTATCTCAAGATGTTTGTTACTCGCCTGCCAGTGTTGAGAAGGAACTCTCGATCCCTCAGAAAAGGAAGTAGCAGAGTCGCACTCATTGGTTCGCTTCGGCAAGCGACTGCCCTCATGGGTCTTGGCGAATCAGAGCGACATATCTGCTTGCTGTGCCTTTCTCCAAGCTCAACCCACGTCTTTCGGCCAACGATCATTGCCAGAGCCTCACCGACACCATCACTATATGCACTCGTCATATGGATGATTAATCAGTCTCAGCAGCAGGATCGATCCATCTTTTCGGAGTGCAGGATGATTAGGCTCCAATATCGCCGTGCAGTATGCATGGCGTAAGGCTGAGATCAACCTCGACTCGACCCACGCGAGATCTACAGTCACTTATACAGGCTCGAAAACTGACCAATTGGTCGCCCGGAACCGTACTCAATGACTCTAGACCCGGCGGAGTTTTGAGATTGCACGAAAGAAACTTTTCGTTCGTTCCCCCACCAGTCCCGGAACGGCCCCCAAACTAGGCATGTCATCAGTCTAAAGCGGCCTTAATGCAGCACGCAGGTAGCGTCTGAGCATACTGAAGCATCCTGCTGAGCTCCTGAGGACTTAAGGATGGCACCTTGGCTTTGGCTGATGGGCTGCTGGTAAATCCGCCGGTTTGCGAACCTAGTTTGCCTATTCTATAGAAGTTTGCCTTGAAGAACTAAACCCTTTCTTAGACCAATTATTCGCTCCTTTACGAAGAGCCTTGCCTATTTAGCGGCGTCAAGTGCTCTCATTCGAGGACCTCCTGCCCTAAATGACACCGAGTCCAGCTCCCTGTCGAAGTTTTGGCCGCGTGCATTTCTATTGCCTGCTTCTCGTCAGTGGGAAACGTGCTGTGCGGCATGGCCGTTCCCAGAAACCTTCTATCGCAGCCTGTCCTTTTCATACCGGCCCATCGCTAAAACAGCGGGTACGAATCAGAGCCCTATCTTCCTCATTTCCTTCAGGAAGACCCCGGTGAAGCCTGGAAAATCCCTATTCATTCATTGAACTCCATGATTTTGGTTCGATGCTGACCGCAGCGCTGGGTACGACCTGCCTGTATAACCTGTTCTATCACATGGCTAGGTTTGGGCCACCAAATCACACAATCCCCCGGTAGGCTTCTCTGCCATGTCCAAAGCTGAACACTGGAATAATTCGTTCCAAAGGATCGGGATTGGGGCACAGAATGGGGCACTGCTACTGATAGATGGGCATCGCTGCCCCAGATTTTCGTTCGTTTTGGAATCTCATGTACCCGGACCTTCAAGATACTAATGAGGACTTCCTTACCTTCTTCGGAAGGTCATATTTGTTTCAGCCCTACGGCACTAATGTGCTTGAAGGTTACATACTGATCAGGTACCCACGTCTGCATGGCTTATATGACGAGGTGCATGTGTTGCTCATCGTCTTTTGCTCGCTCACTATCGGCTTTCATCCCATGCACACGTCCAAAGAGCCTCAAGGCAATCATGACTCTGCATTTCGACGCGTTTCCTCTCAGCATTTCTTAATCAGAGGGCGAGGTTTTGATCAGTGTTACCTTGATCTTGAAGCTCGTCAAGGGTTTCCGGTAACCGATTCGCCACACATATATCACCCTGGTGATTTTTATATCACATTCACTTCGGCATTCGCCCTCTCACAAGCCTCTCCGAGCCTAAAGGTCCTGATATTGTCGTCTACACCCCGGAAATCGCTCGTTCGGCCTGGCAGCACCTGTAACATTCCACTTATTCTGTGACCTCCTATCCATTCAAAGGGGAACCTTCTATCTTGAGTCACCGAATGACTAATTGCCTAATTGTTCTTGAAGCCAATTCGACTATTTTGCTGCAAGGACGTTTTCTGCCTTGTGCTGAATGTCAGTGATGTGAGAATTTGAAGCTGAGATCTTGATAAAAAGCAACGTGTGGTAGCGTCGAACTAGAAATTTTGGAAAATGGAAATTCCTAGAGGCAATATGATGCGAATTGCAATAGCAGGTACGGCTTCTTGATCCCCCAATTGTTCTTTTACCGGTATCAAAGACTAAGGACCAGCGCGACAGGCTCTGGCGGACTAGCGAGAATTTTTGCCCAGTACATCCACGAAACAGCCCACCCGTTCATCATATTATCACGATCAGTAAGCCTCCAAGTCATGGTCTACTTCTGGCAAGCAAGATACTGACTCCCTACTTAGGAACATCAAGATCTAACGGCTCTTGAGTATCAAGTAGTAGTGGTTAATTACGATGTTGAAGCAGAACTCCGTTTTGCTTTGAGAGGCATCGACCTTGTCATCTCGACCGTCTCTGGAAATCCGCAGATCAACTTGATCAATGCAGCAGCTCATTCTGGAGTGACGCGCTTCGTGCCAGCAGAGTTCGAAGGAGTTCCAGCTCGACGTCCTGACGCACTAGACCGTGGTAGAACCGCCTGCATCGAGCGCCTTCGATACTTCGCTCCTCACCGCCGTCACCCGATGGCCTTCACAGTCTTCTGTTGTGGTGTTTTCTACGAGAGGTTCGCTCGAGGAGGCCTGGCATCTTTGGGTATAGGCGCTTCTTCTCCTGTTTACTACCAGGGATCATACTTGATGAATGTGGAAGATGGCACCGCAGAAATTGTCGAGAAACAACGCGGAGGCCAACCTGTCCCCCTTTACCTGGTCTTAACTTCGGTCTACGATGTAGCTCGCTTCCTAGTTGCAGTACTCGATATCGACCTTGGCAACTGGCCTCAAGAGTGGAGAATGCAAGGGGATCGCAGAACAGTAGCTGAAGTCTTGCAACACGCTGAATATGTCAAAGGAGGTAAGTGCTTGAAAGTTCCATCCTAGACAGAAGCCTTGCGGATTCTTACTTGTAATAGGTGCGCTCTTCTCAACCGAAGTCATCCAGGCGAAAGATTTACCGCAACACCTTGAGTACGCAAGCTATTACCAAGACCACCCTAAGGCCGCTCGTATACGCGAGCTCATGGCTACAGAGCAACGATACTACGACTTTTCGCAAGCCAACCTCAATGGTCGTGTCAACTTCCAGCCCACGAGCTTTTGGGACTGGATAAGTGCTCACTGGGCGCCACAATAGTGGCTCTGCTGGCTTCGGATATGTGCTCATGGCGTTGGGTACTCTTCAGATCTACCATGGATCAGAGACAGGAGGAAAACATTGAGGGTTATTTCTTGGTTGTGTTATTTCGGAGGATAAATTGTGTTCATTTACTGTATTTCCATAGCCATCCATTCCACTCCTCCCACCATGTGTTAGAGATCATGGAGCAAGCCCACTCAAAATGTCAAAGTATATTTCTTCCCTTGTACGTCTTTATAAACTTACCGATGACCGAACAACTAGAATAGCATAGTATTAACCGATATGCAATTACATTAAAGGGATTTTAAAGCAAAATGTGTTCCTATCCCCTGAAATGTCAACAATAGCCTCCTCCTTACCGATTCTCGGTTCTTTAGGTAAAGGTCTTTCGTGAAACACAGCAAACCCTACCATAACAAAGCACGTATTATTCAAACCTCGCTCGTCACAAGACTCCGTCAACTCAATTAAACGATACACTTAACATATCACACTCTCGGCACCTCCATCCCCGCCGCGTTTCGGCAAGCTACACCCCACATTTCGCTTTCGCTCGTCAGGGGCAGAATGATCCGGCTCAAGGCCTGAAACATTACGGTACGAGCCCTATTGGCGCCACGACTTCATCCGCGGAACCAACGCTACGGAACATGCTTTTGTGGCTGCGGAAATATATTACACCGCAGATGTGCAATATATGTGTTCCATATGCGACGGCGATCTGAGCTAGATCACATCAGATTGAGTAATCCTCAGCGAAGAGAAGGATTGGGCTATCCATTCTGGTAGGTTCCGCATGGAGAGATACAAGAAAGAGATGTTTGTTAAATACCCTGGGAGTAATAGAGATCAGTATTATGCAGTGATTCTATAAAAGCAGAAGTCTCTGCTTTCGTAGGATCTTTTGCTTCGTTGTCTTCAATGTGTCCTTCAAGTCTGCCTCGTCACAACCATGAAGTCGAGTTTCTTTTTCTTCGCTGTTCTGGTTCCAAGCGCTCTTGCCAGGTCTATAGTAGTACACGGGAGAGATGTAAATTCAACAGCTAGTGCCTGGGCAGTTGTAAGCGCGAGTGCTTCCGCTGTTTGGACAATTGCTACGTCTGGTAATGTGCAAGTCCTCCCAATCGGTCTCAAGCAGACTGCTGACCATGAATGCAGCAACCCCTACTTGGACGCACAGTTGGCATATGATTGCCTCATATCCGTCCCCTTGAACGCTTCCGCCGCGACAGCGCTTGTGAAGTCCATTCTCCCGTACTTGAAATAGCAATCTGGTTCGTTCAGCTGCATTTGCAAAGTCAACACATTCTCTGACTGGGATAGATTCATCTTACCTCAAGAACCCACCAGTTGGGTACTTGGAGCCAGCAGTCGATATATGGGCCAGTCTTGACACAGCCTTGTCCAATATTGAGCAAGGAAAATGTGCCAATGAGCACACCTTTCAGACGGATTTGCTGAACATTTTCAATTCAGTACGTGAGGGCCACTTTCGATTTGCGCCAGATCTGCTCAGCAAGGCATTACAGTTCCGCAGGCCAGTGCAAGTGGTTTCCGTGAGCAGAGATGGTGTGGAGGTGCCCAAGGTGTATACGAGAGGTAAGACAGTGGAAACATTTTTGAGAGCAAATCTGACCAAAGGTTTAGATGATATTGTCAACTATAACAGCGGAAACTGGACCACGCTGCCTTCCGCTCTGACCAAAGTCAATGGTGTAGCTATCAATGACTTTCTAAACAAGCTGAGCCAACTTGGCTTTTTGCAGGACCTAGACGCCTTTTACAACAACCTGTTCTTCGAGCTAGCATTCGATGCTCAATATGCCGACCAACGATACACGGGGTATTTCGCCTCTGCTGGCCGCTATGGATACTATTATCCCGGCTCCAACACTACGATCGAGTTCGAGAACGGCACTATCAGCGTTTTCCAGAACTACGCCGAAGTCATATCTCCCTTCGATGATGTCGTAGATGAAAACTCCTTTTACCAGAAATTCTGCACTGGGCCGCATATCCAAATCCCTGTAGGAGATTCGAATATCACCATCACCGCCCCAACACCACCACCTCTCCCTCCAACGGATACAACTCCTGCCCATGGATATCCAACACCGGTGGTGATAAGCTCTGATCAGCAGATCTCGGGATACTTCCTGGACGATCCAGGCTACGCAGATGTAGCAGTCTTGAGCATGGTCTCATTCGAGCCCAATTTCCCAGTCGAGTTCCAATCTGTGACCCAGACATTGATTGCGGATGCAAAAGCAGCCGGTAAGACAAAGATAATCATTGATCTATCATCAAATGGCGGAGGTGATGTCCTGCTCGCGTATGAATCTTTCCGCCAATTCTTCCCCCAGATAGTACAAGATGGCTTCTCTCGCTTCCGCGAACACGATGCCTTCCACATCATGAGCCAGCAAGTCTCCCAGTATTCCGCAAACTTCTCTACCTCATCGACCAGCCCTGAAGACTACTTCGCTTATGAATCCCCCCTGAACTACCGCTTTGACCTCAACCAAACGAACAACATCTTCTTGACGTATGGAGATAAGTTTGCCCCACATGCGATCAATGGAGATAATTTCACGACACTAATGAGATGGAATTTGGATGATCCAACGCTCACAACAAACGCCATTTGGGGACTTGGTGAGACTGTGACTGGGTATGGAGATCGGAGTAATTTTACTCAGCCTTTTGCTGCGGAAGATATCGTCATGGTAGGAAGCGTCACTGTACCAATCCATGCCAGACGGCTAACCATAGCAGCTTTATGACGGGTACTGTGCCTCAACTTGTACACTCTTTAGCGAATTCATGCGCAGATAAGGTGGCGTCAAGTTCATCGCTATGGGCGGACGACCAAACCCCAATCAGATTCAAGCCATTGGCGGTACCAAAGGAGCGAATAACTATGCTTTTGGATATATCAACCAGCTAGCCACCCTAGCACTGAGCACCGGAACCACAGATCAAGTACAAAACTGGACTGCCGTCACTGCATATAATAACCTCGCGGCAAACCGCAGCACAGATAATTCCATTAACGTAAGAGATAACATATTGAGAGACCACTTGAAGGATGGCATTCCGGCCCAATTTGTGTATGAGCCTGCGAACTGCAGACTATTCTATGAACCAAGTATGATTACTGATGTGAGAGCAATCTGGAAGAAGGCGGCTGATGCTGCTTGGGGAGGGGCGAAGTGTGTTGCTGGAAGTTTACCGCAGTAGAGTCAGACCGCTGCTGTGAGAAAGAGGAAGCCCGAGGAAATGATGGTGAGAGCCAAGGAGGAGGGAAGGATGCCAATTCGGAAGCGCAACCTGGTTGCAAAGCCGAAGAGCCCGATTCATGGTACAAGAGTCCCTTTGTAAACTTAATTTGAAAGTTGAGTAAATAGATTTCTCCATCTTGTGATTTAGGCACCTTCGATCTGACGAGGGGGCCGAAAGTTCTGGCAATACAATATTGTCGTGACAGGCGTGCTGAGAGCACAGAAGAACCACCAATAGAACTAAGCCCTCGTATTTTGGGACATTCGGTCCCGTTCGAGAAATAGTTTCATTGAAACTGATAGAGTGATGGATATGAGAAGTGACGCATTGAAGTTTGCGATTTGATGGCTCCTGGCACGTGACCCCGTTTGAGTTAGCGCCATCGCGAATGTAAACAAGAAGCCCGCTTCCCTCCCAAATCGGAGATCCAGACATTTCAAGACGACAACCCCAGCAAAAAATCACTCTCTTCAATTCGGATTCCTTCCGCAACTATCCTCGAATGTTGCTATCGCCAATTGGCACGAATCTGACCATTATAAACGAGCGACACCGTCAACGTCGCGAGAATCCGTTCATCCCCATTTATAATACTCGCGAGCAGATGCGCTGCCCAATTTGCGATCAATGACTACCATCGTACGGACGCGCATACCTTTAGAGACGCTGAGCATGAGTCAACAGACCACAGCGCGGAGACGAAGCAAGCGACTGGCTGGTGAGTTAGACCCGTGGACATCTTAGACATTCGCGAAATCCGACGCCCAGGTTAACAATCTTGTAGCATACGACGAAGAAGATGGCGATTTCCAGTTCACACGTGGATCGAAGAGGACGAAAACTGCGCCAGCCGAACCAGAGCCAGTTTCTGCGCCAGCTCCAGCACCTGCGAAGAGGGGTATGAAGCCGAAGGAGAAGGCAGTAGAACGCGAGAATGATACCATTATCACCGCAAAGAAAACCCGGGGGAGAAAGATGGACTTTGCGACGCCTAAAGGCGAAAACGATAGTATATTGGTACCAAAGAGAAGGAAGAGTACGCGTTCGTCAACTGGCCAGGCGCAAAATGGCGAGAGCTCAAACGCATCTCGACTGGAGAAAACAGATCTTGACTCCGTGGATACGGTTGGCGATTCAACAGCGCATGAGCCGAGCAATGCTACCGCAATGGATGAAGGAAAACATTCAACGTTGATTTCGTTACCTTTCAGTGACACGCCCATAATCAATCGAAACAAGGAACTGCGGAAGAAGGGAAATGGCACGCGACGGAGTAGTCTGGGTATGAGAGGGCGGAGAGCGAGCTCTTTGATCGACAACGGCCACACCGCTATTCCACATCGCGAGGTCGAGATTCCGGAGTTTTACAAGCATATCGAGGCTGAAGGACTGAGCGAGCCGCGAAGAATGAAGCAATTGATGACCTGGACTGGAGAGCGTTGTATGGGGGAGAAACCATCACATGGTGATCCAGACAGTGGAGCTGAATTAGCAGGCAGGCATTGTGCTACCATTTTGGAGTCTAAGCTAACTCCTCTAGCCCGCATGATCAAGGAGTCGTTGTTGAAGGATATTGCAAACAAATCCGAGTTCTCGGACTGGTTCAATCGAGAAGAACCAGCCCCGCCTACGAAAGTCATCAAGACGCCAAATCCGAGGAACATCGAACTCCAAGAAAATCTTGTAGGCCTGGAAGCGAGGATCAAGTTGTAAGTGTTGAATTGGTACATTTAAGACTGAATACATGCTAATTATGAGCAGATTACAGGAAGAGCGAGACCAATGGAAGGCGTTGAAGAAACAGCCTTCTGCATTACCACCAATCTTCCCCGACGGTACCAAAGAGCTACATCCATCGCAAATCGATTCCTCCCTCCTGGATCCTGAACAAGCCGCGATACTTGCCGAATTATCGTCCGCTTCTGCTATAGACCTGAGAAATGAAGCCTCAGAACGAATACGAGCTCTGCAATCAGGTCTAGAATTCAAAGTTGACCGATTTACGGATGGAGTGCACAAGTTGGAGCAGTATCAAGAAATTGTTGGCAGAGTGGCCGACAAGGTCTTAGCATTAAGTGCCGTACAACTAGACGAGCGAGACAGGAAAGAGAAGGAAGAGATAGGTACCAGAGATCTCCCAATGCAGGAAGTTCTACGGAGCTTAAGCCGGATATTGCCGGGCGGGAGCAACGGGAGATGAAGGGGACGCCTCGTCCAAACACAGTTGTTCTGGAATAGGGAAGTTGCAAGTTTGCAACGCATAGTTCGAGCCGGTTTATCAAGGCCGGAGCAAGATGCTGCATTTGGGAGCGGCGCGGTATACCATGCGGACTTTGGAGATTCGGTTACGAGGGATGACTTTTCATGGAAGCAATGGTGTTGGGGCACTCGTCAGTCGACTCGGATTTTGTACAAATTGTGGATGTATGTTGAGTGCATTCGAGTGACGCTTTTCATGAAGTAATGCAAACAAGCCATTAAGCTTCTTTTCTCTGACCGATTCTTTTCGCGGTGGCCCTTTTCTCAAGGCGGCTGGTTTTGTGGGCCTTGGGCTTATATTGTGATCCTTTCCAAAGTGAAAAGGCTCTACAGTTTGGTTCTTCCTTTGCAAGTCAAACCCTCGTCATTGCCAGTCACAACCCCTCCCAAGCAATTCAGCCAAACTCTCTAACGCCTTTCTATCAACCTCATCAAAGCCCTCTCCCACAGCACAGTCAATATCGATGATCCCTACTACCCTTCCCTCAACTGAAATAGGCACAACAATCTCACTCTTCGAATCTCCATCACATGCAATATGGCCTGGAAACTTCTCAACATCAGGCACAAGCTGCGTTTCCTTAGTCTGAGCGGCGGTGCCGCAGACTCCTCTCCCGAACTTGATGGTTTGGCAAGCTACTTTGCCATGGAAAGGCCCGAGAACCAGCTGATTAGAAGTAGATGGGTCGAGGACGTAGAAGCCTTGGGGTGTGAGAATGGCTCCGGTTGAGGACTTGATGGGAGGTGAGGAAGAGAGAATGAGTGAAGGAAAAAGAAACGGAAAGAACACACCTGCCCAATTTACTTCCAAAGAAGGCTTTGGAAGAGCCTTATATGCGTGCCATAATAACGAAGCTGCATTTGCTAGATTACTAGAGGAGATTTCAGTCTCAAGACTTAAATGCTTCCACGTGACCAAAATGCTTACCAGACCTGAGTTTCTGTCAATGAACGACGCTACAATGTATTTCGGACAACATACCCAATTTCGTTGGCCCTCGAATAATGCTTCGGCTTGGTCTAGGACTTGCTTGTATGCTTCCTCTTTGGTAATGGAGGAGGCGAAGCTGGAAGCGTCCGCATGTACCTGAATGAACTCATAAGCATAATTTCGTTGAGACAAGGCCAAGTTAAAGACTTACCATTGTGTATGCGAGAAAGGGTCTGGTTACCTATCCTTCTATTTGTTCTGTGAAACCGCTGAACTTTTGCAGCATTTAGAAGGTTGCGAAAATTGGTCACACTTAGGCTCATCACATGACTGATCCACTTTGAAGAGGAGCATCGACTACTTTGTTCACATTCAGAAGCATAAATGGAGACATGTTGAAGTATTGACGTTGGTATGGGAGTTTATTTCATTCGTATTTCTACAACAGTGTAATTGCAGATTGACCTACATTCCTTTCATGCCAAGCACGAAGACCCTGCTCAGAACCCGCTTCCCATCATTCAGACTTGAAGGTCGTCCAGGTTGTAGAGCTCAAGATCTGGTTATTCAGCCACAACAGAATATCGATTTTGCCCATCATGACTCCAATAACGCCAAGCTCAGCCAAAGTATGCACCCAAACTCAGAAAGGAAACCCATATGCAACATGCAATGCATCGCCGATCGACACATCGTCTCCCATAAGGTCATCATCTGAAACACTCTTAATACTTGGTCTTGTGCTTCTTGCCACCGCCGTCCACATTCATCATATCTGGTTCCGCAGAGACGCCTAGACGAGTTGCTCCTAGAGCTCTGGGTCCACCAAGACGCCTCCCAGCATTGTCTCTATTATTAGACTTTCCGCTTTTCTCGTTCTCAGCCAACGCTTCCTCATCCTCCTCACTCAACATTGTCCCTTGGATACCCAGATACCCACTTTCCCTGTCCGGATTTGACTCGATTTCCTTCACTCTGAACTTTATCAACCCTTCGATTTTCTTGCTATCGCCATCGACGTAGTAGCCAGTTCCATCCTCAGCGTAGTTCTCACCTTCCTCCGCATCTTCCTCGTTCTCTTCTTGATTGACATTCTTCCATTTCCAATCCACGGGCAGTCGTTTCCTCTCTATACTTGCGTTGAAAAGATTGTAGCAGACTATTCCCAAATGACCCTCATTCTGCAGATTGACATAACCCTCCAACCAAGCTCCCTTGTCCGGCTTAAGGAGCAGAAACTCGGCTGTTACCCATGCCCAACTGACAGCATATTCGTCGATGTTCTGAAGCAACACCGTGTTGCCATCATTTCCAAAAGGCTTTTCTGAGAGTCGAGGGTTGTTGTATGAGAGCACTATGCCCTTGAGTGGTGGGTAATACTGGAGGACCAGAGGTGAAAGATGCTCGGCGCAAAATCCCTCGAGTGGGAATTTTTGAGAGACTGGCGCTAATGGCAAATAGAGAGAGGCTTGTTGAATATGAAAGGGCGAGGCTGTAGACGGAGCTTCGACGGCAGACGATTGAGGGGTCGTCTTGTCGGATTTGTGCTTCTTCGATTTCGACTTATGGCCGTCTTCTGCATGGTCCCGTTTCCGCTTCCTTTCGCCATGCGACGACTTGTGCTTCTTGTCAGACTTTGATTTGTGCTCTTCGGAACCCATATTGGGAGTTTGCGACCCTGTTTCTTTCTTAATTGACATTATTGAAGCTTCATTTCGAAGGTTGTCTCAGTCTACACTTTTTTTCTCATCTCGAAGTAGGTACGCTAGCGGCCGCTAGTATGCATGCATATCCCAGCCGCGGGCGGTTCAGGACAGAGTTTAAGCAGCCTTGCGCAATTCACGTTTGCCGTCATTGACCGAGACGACTTTTACTCGTTCCAAAAGTATCTTTACTACTTGCATGTCAATCTTGAGAACTTGCTTGCAGCGGCTTTGAGCCATCACCATGTCAAACGCCTTGCTTTCTCTTGCTGGCTGGACATTTCTCCCAAATGTGAGTATTTGCCGAGGCCAACTGCTGAAGAGGCGAAATGCTCAGAGACACTGACATCTTGCCAGCTTGTCACAGGATGGCTGCAGAGCATATACTATGGAATCACTATTCGCGCCGGTGATCCTAAACCGCAACCTGGGTCTCCACGATTTGTTCTTCACCGAAGACGCATACACCTCATCGTGGTATCCGCGTACTTGCTCTACACAATCTACGAAGCAGACTGGGAAATTCGGCGAGCAAGTGATTTCTACCAGGACCTGGGAGTAGCACATATCGCGGCCGAAAGAGAAATTAAATCCCGTTTCCGACGCCTAGCAGCGATTCATCACCCCGACAAAGTCTCCCCTTCAGCTCCTTCCTCTGAAGGCTACTTCGTACACCTCAAGCTCGCGCAAGACACTCTCCTCAATCCGGCCAAGAGATTCGCATACGAGCGCTTTGGCCCAGACATCGTGGACTGGCAGCGATGCTCAAGCATCAAGGACTTCGTCCTCCACGGCCTGCAGTCCATCCTCCCCTACTATGGCGCCGCAGCAGTGTTCATGTACGTTCTGGGCATGCTTGGGTACCTAGAATGGGGCAAGTACTGGCGGTGGCTCGTCTTAATCATCCTCTGCGCTTTCGAATTACACACCATTTCTCGTCCGCACTTCCCAAAAATCGCCACTAAGCTGATAAATCCGCTCCTTACAACCTTCACATACCACGCGCCGTACCTTCCCTTCCAACTCATCCAGCTGGCCCGGAAGCTGAGTATCACACTGTACATCGCTTTCTCGCAGATTGGACCGCTTCTTCAGCCTCCAAGTACTGTTGCAGCGACTGCGAGCCCGGAGATAGCTTTGAAGCAGCAACTCGATCGCTTGGAAGCCAGCTCTAAGGCCATGGATGTGGAAGCAGCACGACTACTGAGCATGGAGATGAGTCCATACGTAGGAGACGCACAGGCACTAAGCGAGGTGAAGGGGAAAACAAAGGAATGGCTTGTGCAAAATACGATTAGAGCAGATCCAGAGGTTCGTGATGCGATTGGTACTACCTTGAAGAAGAGGCGGACAGATGCCCCTGCTGGTGCTAGGGGTAATCGGTAGCGTCGGTAGAGCCGTTTATGTCTGCTTTTAATAGAAATAATAAATGCCTCCCAAGCATTAATGATCCACTTCAATTTCATTGACAGTGCGTTTTAGGTCAATTCTTGTTCTTGAAGCTCTCCAGGTGTTAGGGATTGAAGATTACCTCTCTATGGTGTTTGACCTTTTTTTGGAGGGCGGGGAGGGGGGAA